>JACSYO010002128.1:1780433-1855433 GCA_016806645.1 Ophiodon elongatus
AGGAAAAGTCCCCTTTTTCCAAGTATCGTGGAAAATTCCACCAACATATTGGACACCACTTCCCTGGCTGGCTCAGTGGATTTGAGGGACACACATGCGAGGTTCAGTGATGAGCGCATGCAACGCTCCACACTTTAAAATGTTATTGGTTGTGGCTGGTTAATCATACACCAGTGTGCACAGCTTTGTCGCCCTCTACAGGACACACGCCTTGTCATTGCTTTAGTGCTCATTGGTTTGCAGTCAAGACCACGTGTCCGGATGAGGCCATGATTGGAACTCCACAGTGATGTCATCAATCTTGGAAATTTACTCGCTCTCCACCTACTATGAGCAACAACCACGTGCATTTCACCAGAAATGCCAACATCCTGTCAGCTGACACAGCCTGCAGACCACATCTGCAATATATTATCAGATGTCGGCATGTTTTAATGTGTCAGATGTAACAAGCCTACAGAAATATGTGAAACATGTTTTTATATGCATGTGTTGAGAAGATTACGTGTGTTTGAGTCTATGCATACATTTCTATTCCTATCATATAAGAAAATAATATTCTCCATACATCCGGTAGTTAAAATATGTTTAAAGTTACTGCGAGAACTACAAAAAGTAATTAATGTACCCACCCCAATTCATAAAGCATAACAGTAAGTCATATATTATTAAAATGTGTATGACTAACTTTGCTAATAGAGTTAAAACAAGGCATGATAAAAGATTCACAACATTGTTGTGGTTGATATGGTAGAAAATAAAATGTAATTGTGCACAATAAAACCTCACCTTCTGTCTTCATATGTAATGCTTGTGGATAGTCACAATGCTTTAGATTTAGATTCGATCTATTTTTGACAATATCTTTGCATTTTCTGAATATATTTAAAGCATTAAATATTAGGGGGGAAAATATATAGATGAGACTATAATAGAATAGTGTTTTATATATATATAAATCATTAAATATTAGGTGGGGAAACATATAGATAAGACTATAATAAAATAGTGTTTTAACTGATATGAAGTGGTACATATGTATATTGTGTCACATTTGGGTTGTGGTTATGTTATGTACAATACAACAATCTATATTGTGTTTGTTTTCCAGAAATAAACCTGGAAAAAGAACTGCCCTCCTTCTCCTCCTCCTCCTCCTCCTCCTCTGTGTACTCCAGGCTCAGCTGCCTCTGCTTCACCACACTTGGTCAGACATGGCAGGCCATCAAAAAATCAACTTGTTCCCACTCCACCTGTTCAAAACACTATTAATCTGCTGCCTTCCAATAAAAGGCTTGGCTCTCAGCGAGGAGCCAATCGAGAGGCATTAAAGCTGTGAGACCCAGGCCAATCCCAGGCTGCATTCTAATGTGGCCTATCTTTATCAAGGTGCCACTCCATTTCCAGATACTGCTTATTTATGACCTCTGAGGAGAGAGCCGGCAGGAGGCATGTGTCTTTAGGAGAACGCTAAAAATCGGTGACCGCAGGGCTCGCCTGAGATGTCAGATATGGGATTATCACAGACCACATTGTGGCTGGGAAGAGGTGAAGGGCGAGAGTGAAGAGTGTATCTGCTTTTTTCTGATGTGGTAACAACTTAAGCAAACACCAGGGACTTTGTTAAAATTGCTTTTGTGTTCTTAAATCTTTGAAAATCTGGTGACGGTGAGTGTGATCCCAGATCCAAGACATCGGCTGTGGGTGAGAGAACTCCTTGTGGGCCCATCGGAGGTCTTTTCCTGCCTGGATCTTATTGGATGTGTTACTGAGACCTGGAGGCAGAGTAACAGTGCTTCCCATGGATCCAAACATCCAGGGGTCTTTTCTGTTTAACAACAGCCTGAACCAATTCCCCTCGGAGCTCAAGGCCCCAGTGTGCCAGTACTCAGTGCCCAACTCTTTCTACAAGCTCAACCCGGGCCTCAACAGCCAGCTGCAGGCGGGGACGCCTCACGGCATCAGCGACATCCTCAGCCGCTCCATGATGGGGATGGGCTCCACGGGCACCACCACCCTGCTGTCCGGATACTCCACCATGGGGGGGTTCAGCCCCTCCGTCACCAGCACGTCCATGTACTATAACCGGGACTACAACCCTTCCCTGGGCGGCTTCTCCAAGCCTGGCGCCGAGTGCCCCATGAAGGGTCGCAGCGTGAACTGCTGGGCGGAGAGCGGCTGTGACTGGAGAGCAGGGAGGCAGCAGTGCACCAACAGTGAGTCTCAGTACTGCAGCATGGACTCAACAGACAACACATTACAACTTCCTTGTGTGTGTCTCTGAGGAATCAACAAGACGTGTTACCTTGTGTTGCCAGAGTGTCTTGTTTTTTACTAAAGATGACAAATTCAATGTGATACAGAAAAGATACAGAAATATACAGAATATACAACATCAAATAGAGTGTATAATGTATTAATTTGACCAAGATCTTTAGTTTGTATTGTTTTTAAAAACGGAATAATGCTTAGATTATATAAGATAATATTGTAAATGTTATTTTGATGGTTTAAGTGGTGGAGTAATTTCTTAAGGGTTTAATTGAAGAGAAAATACAAAAACAAGGACGTACAGGGCTTGATGTGTGGTATTTTAAACGTCATATCAAAAATACAAATAAATGTCCTTTTTATATAATATGTGGATGATGCTACTTTTTATTGGTGATATTAAATGTCTACATTATTCTATCTATATTTAAACTAATAGTTTCTAATTAGGGCATGGACATGATTCAAAAACAGTAATTATGAAACTGTAGGAACACAAATTTGTGATAATTATCTTTTTACTGGCTACGCAGCGACCAATAATGTCCCACCCAAAGTATTTCAGTGGGTAAATGTTACTTCTATGTAAAAATCTAAAAAGTATTGTTTTCTCCTTTGATATTTGTAGGCAGTGGTCCTCTGGGGGAGATGACAGGCAGGAAGAAACACACCAGACCAACATTTAGTGGACATCAGATATTTGCTCTGGAGAAAACATTCGAGCAGACAAAGTACTTGGCCGGGCCTGAAAGAGCGAGACTGGCTTATTCTCTGGGCATGAGTGAATCACAAGTCAAGGTAAAGATAACTAATAAGATGAGGGTTATCCCTTACAATGTATATGTTTTAAAACATATTACTCCACTGATTTGATGTTCTCCTTTATATATTTGGTTTCCCCATACTTTTGTGTGCGCGCGCGCGCGTGTGTGTGTGTGTGTGTGTGTGTGTGTGTGTGTGTGAGGCCAACTCTTGTTTTGAAAGGTAAAAATAAAGTTGAAGCCCATATTTGTACAACAAGTGCAGGAAGAGAAGAACCCTGAGACCTTAATCTGTATCATCACATCAGCAGGACATACCAACAAGCAGAAATGATTCATCGAGGATGACAATAACATGTTTGTAAACAAGATGCACGTAACGAGCGACATTCTCGTGCACAGACAGTGACCTCCTCTCTATCTGTTGTGTTTAGGTGTGGTTTCAGAACCGACGCACCAAGTGGCGGAAGAAGAGCGCCTCGGAGCCGAGCTCCACGCAGGCCAGCCTGGCCGGGCTGGGCGGCGAGGCCTCGGAGAACGAGGTCGAGGACGAAGAGTACAACAAGCCTCTGGACCCGGACTCCGACGACGACAAGATCCGACTGCTGCTGCGCAAACACCGCAGGGCTTTCTCCGTCCTGCGCCTCGGCCCACACGTCTGACAGCCTTCCCGGAGGTCACACGCGCTACCGCGCGCGCGCTTCTCAGCAGACCTGCATGCTGCAATGAAAGTCATTCGTTTTGAATACAGAGTTGAATCATTTATTAAGCATGTTCAGAAGAGGTCATTCAGTGGTCATCCCACAGAAGGGCATCAAATGTTTCAGTAGACAAACAGGCTGTAAAAATTAAGCTATAAAGACGTTTACTTTTATATGTTACTGTATCTCTGGCCTGTTCGATGTTACACTGGTATGTGGGGTTTGGGGGGGGATTATGATAGAATTTTTTAGAAATCTATGAAAATAACCACAAAAAAAATGCATGATGCTATCGGTAATAATACTAATAAAAAAAAGTGTAACCTGAAGTTTTTCATTTGTTCTTTTTTCGAACAATTAAAGTATTATTTTGAAATTATTTTAATTTTCACAAACATAAAGTGCCACGGTGAAACAGCTTTATTAACCCAATATACATGCAAATGTTTTAAGGTCTCACTATAGAAGAAAAGAAAACATGAATAGGTGTATCCCTAACCCTAATATCCTTGACCCTTCAATTAAAGCTTCAGAAAATATATTTTAAATGTAAAAGTCATGGAAAATGTAAAGTCATTTTAGGACAACTATTTAAAGGGCATTTAAATATCTAATTGCAATTTAATCTAACTCAAAAGGCATCCTGCGATAACATATAGGCTAGATGGGTTTGTGGCTGTGCTCATATTTTATTAATTATATATTACAATACTATGATTTGTAATTCTGCAAAATGCTTAAATTGAACGTTGACTAAAATAACTGCAAGTTGGCAGCTTTGTCTTTCGTTATCATATACTTGCTTTTGAAATACATTGTCTATATACTAGCAAAGCATTATAAAAATACATTATTGTGAATCATTTATCAGGCTGGAGCAAAGGCTCAAGTTCCACCAGTGTATTTGCCGTCAAGTGACAGTTTGAATGAAACTGCAAGCAAAAAGGCACAACCGCTTAAGACAGGTGCAAGGGTCAAAGGTTAAATCCGGTGTGATTTACCAGCGTGGTACGGCTTAATTGAAGACAATGACCCCCACAACCCACTTCAAGATAAAATCAATACCAACAGTCCTGCTCATTCACCATGTAGGCTCAGTGGGTTCAACCTCCGCATGGTTCAGACGTCAGGCAGATGATTCTGTTGAAGACCAGTTTTTTTTTATTGCAGATCAAATATATTCAAAGACTACCGCTAGTATCAAACATTGCCAATTTGGTTATTATGTAAATGTTGCTCAAGTCCACATTGGAGCTATGAAAATACAAATATCCAAAATTGATCAAGCATTATATAATTTTTGTAATTTGTGAATTTTCAGAAGGCAATCCATGTTTTAGTCTCCCTCCAACCTGCTGCTGTCTGACCATTGAACCAACCAAAACATGAAACGCAATAAAGGATAGAATCAGTCTCTTGATTTGTCGACGCTTGAAGACTTTCACTCTGAGCAAATTGTCCTAAATAGCCAGCTCATTCCAGCTTTAGAGGGCAGGCTTCACACCTCCTCTGTTTCATATGCCATTTTTCTTCTGCCACAAAATGAGCGCAGCTTAACTCCTGGTTGGATTCGATGGAAAATGGATGCTTAACACAGACATCTACAGTTTACTTAGTGCAGGGTCAGTGTCCCCGTTGCATAACTCTGAGCTATATTTCTTAAATCTGACTGACACAAAAAGTAAGCGAGAGTGAGATTTTACACTCTTGATGTCAATATAACTAGAACATGTAATAATGGAAATGATCATCTTGTTTGTTTCACTTTAGGACACTCGTCAAGATCCAAGTCTCTTTTCTCAGTCAGAGATAAAGCCCAGCATGCAATACATTGCCCAACGATTCAGGTTCATCAGCTTCATAACATTTCCCAAAAGAGGTGTGGCTCAAATAAACTAGAGCGACTACTGTTGTTTTCAAGAGCCAACGCTGTCAGTTGCAAAATCAAAATGTGTTGTAACATACCTTTGTATATACAGTGCTGGTAAAGCCAATAAACAAAAGTGTGACACATTTATGAGGATAATATTTTATTTACAAAAATGAAATATGACAATGTAGTGTTTGACCAGAGTTAATCTAAATATAATACTGGCCATTACTGGACAACACTTAACTGCTACAAGTTTATTACTTAAAAAACATGCATCCACACACACACGCCACTGTTTGTTATTGTTATGGTGAGGCTTTAGTCCCACTGTACACACGTGACAGACAGTCCAAACCTCATATTAATATCTGTGAATTTGTGCATTAAAAGTATTTTGTATGGATATCGAGAGCATGCTGTTCCACCAAGATGTGTATACAAAACAAAACACAAAAAATAAAAATACATGTCAGCTGGGATTGGCTCCAGCTAAGGAATAAGAAAATGTATAAGTAACAAACCACAAACATATATGACATTTTTAAAATTAGTCATCATTAAAGACAGATCCAAAAGTGAAATCTAAATAATTCACAATTCAAAAATATTATACTGCACACATACTACAGTATGAAACTATGAATTAACAAAACAAAATCAAAACAAAAAATCAATTCAAAAGAAACCCGTGCCTTCTGTGTTGTCAGTGGGCGCACACACGTGTATAAACTGTATATATTCAACATTTTGAAGTTCAAGTGAAGCTGTCTGATGGAAACATCAATACCCATAAAGTACAGTTAGAAGTAGCATGTGAGGCCTTCAGTATCATTATTTTGGCAATGAAATGAGGTTGATGCCAACCAGAACCGGGTGGAAAAGAGTTTAGACAAAACTTTCTCTGAGTGAGGACGGGTAAAATCAAAAAATTGAGAACTATAGGTTATAGGTTATAGGTTGTGGAATAAAGCACTTAGTATTGACATACAGTTGGTACATAGGAATATAAGCAGAAGAGCGTTACTTCAGCTTCAACAGGGTGAAACACTCTGCTGCTGTGTAATATGAATATATTCAGCCCCTACACAGCATTTATAAACACACAACACTGCTGTAGTCTGTTTGTTGTTGCTTTTAAAATGTTATTGGCCTTTTGTTTTATCTATAGAGGACATCTGACCAAACTGTCCTGTTGACGGCAAACTGGTACAGCAGCCTTCCTCAACAATGTTTCCCTAGTAAACAACTTCAGAAAACAATCTCAGAACTAAAAATGGCGTTAAATAAAAGCATACGCACATTGTCAGTGGGACTGGTCCAATACTTAATACTAGAGATCCTGTATTTTTTTGTTTTCATCAATATTAGTGGCTTATAATGTTGTTCCTAATGTTTAGCTAAACGTTATTTACATCAGTTTCATGATACTGGATTGTGATTGGCTGAATTAAACTGCTAATTTAAAACCTCTTGAGTGGAAGGTAGTCAGTCCAGTTATTTAGGGCTGATAGGGAATGAGTACATTTGTGGAGGGGTTTGTCTGACGCTACCTGTAAGAAAAAGGCATATCTTAAAAAAAAAAAAAAAAAAAAAAAAAAACATATACAATCAGAAAAACTAAGAATGGTTTGCATCTGACCAATAATTAACACAGCACAGTATATTATATATATATATATAATATAATATTATTACAATATTATACAGCACAGGTGATACAGTATGAGACTATGTATCAACAAACAATATAAGACAAAAATCAGTGAAAAGCAAACAGTGCCTTTTGTGTTGAGTGTGGTTGCACACATGAACTGTATATATACAGCATTTTGTGAAGTTCAAGTGAAGCAGTGTAATGGAAACATCCATATCCATAAAGTACTGTTAGAAGTAGCATGTGAGGCCTACAGTATCATTATTTTACTAATGAAATAAGTCTGATGACAACCAGAACAGGGTGGAAATGACTTTAGACAGACTGTAAAGAAAATGTCCTCTCAGTAAGGACGGCTAAAAAAAATAAAAAAGACAACTGCTGAGTTATAGGTTGTGGAATAAAGCACTTGGTATTGACGTACAGTTGGTACGTTAGAATAACAGAAAAAGAATGCTATTTTAACTTTAACAGCTGTGTTATATGAATAAATTCAGCTCCTACGCAGCATTTATAAACATTGCTTTAAACATTTTATTGGCCTTTTGTCCACTGTCTAGTGTCATTTCTACATCATATACTGTACATTTATCAAAATCATTTGTGATTTTGTGATGTAATCAAGAGATATGTGACCTAATTAAAGTCGCCGTGGGAAAGCAGAGTAGCTACAAGTACGTATAGAATATCTCAGTAAGATGAAGAATGGTGTTTTATCTATAGCGGCCATCTGACCAAACTATTGTGTCGACAGTAAATTGGTACAGCAGCCTTCCTCAACAATGTTTCCCTAGTAAACTAATTTAAAAAACAATCTCAGAACTAAAAATGGTGTAAAATAAAAGCATACGCACATTGTCAGTGGGACTGGTCCAATACCTGATATTAGAGATCCTGTATTTTTTTAGTTTTCATCAATATTAGTGGCTTATAATGTTGTTCCTAATGTTTAGCTAAACATTATTTACATCAGTTTCATGATACTGGATTCTGATTGGCTGAATTAAACTGTTAATTTATCATTATTCAGTCCAGTTGGTACAAAATGGTCTGACTGACTGGGGACATTCACTAAAATATTTTGGGCCGATAGAGAATGAGTACATTTGTGGTGGGGTTTGTCTGATGCTGCCTGGAAGAAAAAGGCATATTAAAAAAAAACAATGCAACAACTACAATCAGGAAAAAATAACAAGGGCTTGCATACATGTCCATGTAAAGGGGCTGGTGCACAGTGACACACTTCAGTCTTTACATCGTTTCTTTGTCTCCATGGATGCAGGCAGGAATAGCAGGAACATCCTCGGTGATGCTGAGCTTTCAGGGAACAGGACTTAAGATCTGAGAGTGAGTAGATAATCTGGAAAACTGCAGCAGAAATCCATACCAGCTGCTGATAAATCAGTGATCGTGTCACTCGGGCTGCGGTCGACAGCATGTTGCAGTGAGACAGTCAGATGTGAGACGCCAGGGACGAGAGGACGGGGTTTTCACAGCGGGTACGAGCTGAATCGAGACCTGCTGCTGGGTGGGTGGGTTTGTGCCGGGTAAACTTCATGCTGATTATCCTCTGGTACTGTGGCAGAGCTGTGAGGATGGTGCGGCTAGAGTCCTGCAGCACGCACACACACACACACACACACACACACACACACACACACACACACACACACACACACACACACACACACACACACACACACACACACACACACACACTGTGCCAACAGAAACAAAAATACAGGAATGAGAATAGTGCTGAGGCTCTATTCAACCAGTGAGATAATGCTACTTTCCTTTACAAGTAATTCACAGTGCAGGTGCAGGATGCAGTGGGTGGGACAGAGTATCTTGCTGACGGGGATTATAAAAGCGTCTACCCTATTATATGATTATTAATACCAAGCCAGAGCCAAATGAAAGCTATTCAAAGCACCTCCCTTTGGAAACGAGCTAACCAATCCCATGTGATCACAAATGAATCTGTTATGTAACTCCTCTATTTAATTCAATAAGTTTAAGATGTAAAATGTTTTACATTGTAAGGATTGTATATAACATTTAAGATCTTTCCTTGTAAAACGTAGCCTGAGAAATACAGAAATACTGCTGTACTGGAATGAACTTGTTCTGTGTCTCAAAATGTCAAACACAAAAGGGAAAGCGGGCCGGTTGCAGGATCTTCTAAGTCCCTTCATTGCATGGACTCATTATTTTGCAGCCCACTGAAAAAGGACACTCATGAAAAAGCAGTTCATCCCTAAAAAGATAAATTCAAACGGCAAGACAACAGAAATCATGGCCGTAAAAATGCCAATACGCTGTCTGGCACAATTCATGTCTCTCCGGCCGACTATCCAGATGGTAATTAATGAAAAGCGGGCCAGCAATGCACTTAGTGTGTAGCCAGAGTGACAGTGGAGAGGATTCGATAGACATAGATCAGTGAAAGGTGCTGATCGCTTGTGGTCCGACTACGCTGGACACAAAGGAGCGCTCGTGTCCCGCAGGCACTTCATCTTAGTTCATATCCCGACTCCAATGGGCCAGCCTGGGTTATGGCTCTCTGGGGACCTGAGCAAGATTACTGTGATCGCTCTCACACACTGAATCCCCCCCTCTGGAATCGCCACATAGACACACACACACTTCGACATGCTGTACAGTATAAAACACACTCACTGGGCACATGCTCTTACCATTGAGAAGGATCCAAGTCAGTGGCCATTTGTCTTCAGTAAGAAGAACAAGAAAACCGGCTACAAGAAAAACACACCAGAGTTACTCTACATTGTTTGGTTTGCCTGCACAATAGATATTCTGTTTTGAACAGTTACCTTATGGTCTCCCATACAGACATTAGGACCCACTGTGTCGTAAACAACGCTCTTCTCATCGTCATCTCCCTGAAAAGAAGAATGGTCTTTTAGTAACAAAGGAAAGAAAATGTGGCATTGAACATAAAAGCTTACATCGATAACTTTCGCAATTGTATGTCGTACATATTAGATGTTGTTCGATGTTGGACTACATGATAATGATAATGATGACCAGGCCGAAACATTGGGGTTTAAACCACAGCCATATGGGATCTATATGGCATTCACTATACATACATACCTCAAGCTGTTTATTCTGTATATCCTCTCTTACTATCAGCATTACACACTCTGCACTATATTATATGTGTACCTGCACTGCCTACCATGTGTGTACTGTATATATCTTAGAGTATTCATTCACACTGTTAATACCAATAATACTGTTATACATCTAGTGTATTCATACCCCTTACTATTACATATTTTATTTGGTATATACTCTGTACATTATGCTGCACTTCTGGTTAGATACTAAACTGAATTTCATTGTCTTAGTTCCTGTACTCTGTGCAAGGACAATAAAGTTGAATCTAATCTAATTTAATAACAAATATATATAAATACACAGGAAGTGACACTGATAGTAAATAACTCACTCCAGTGTCTAGCACATATTTCAACTTTTGCTGAACGGCTGAAAATGAATGTCCATCGGCTACAAAGAAGAAAGCCCGTTTTGTCTGGCAATATCCAATACATTTTTTGTGGTAAATCTGTCACCTTCATTATAACGTGCCCTGTGACGAGCGTGACGTAGCAACAGTAACTATGGGGCGTAGGGCTTAGAAAGATAAGGGATATAAAGATGTTGACGCCTCATTTGGATTGATAATGTACTAGCTAATAATACAACCTATGGTTAGCATTTAAGATAAATGACATTAATCTTAAACTGAAGTCACTAGCCATGTGAGAATGGAAACATTGTTTGAACAATGGTAGAAAGGTCCACCAGTCACTTAGGCTTATCTGACAACAAATAACCGTTTGGGAAGCTGCAATCCTTTATTAAACTGTGTATTTATAAGCCTTTTTTCTGCACTTTGTGTGAAAGTGTTAACCTGCAGAAAGTTATCGATTTCAGCTTCAAATATGATGATAGTAGCTTTGACTGACTGACCTTGTGGATGAATTCTTGGGCAGTGTGCGACATGAGGATACGATCACACCAGGCAGGACAGCGAGTGTTCATGTACTGGGTCGGTTTAGCGTACTCCTCACTGTAGGGGTAGCTGAGAGAGAGAGAGAGAGAGAGAGAGAGAGAGAGAGAGAGAGAGAGAGAGAGAGAGAGAGAGAGAGAGAGAGAGAGAGAGAGAGAGAGAGAGATTGTGTTTAAGGGATAACAACAGAGGTGGGAGTTTACACACAGTATGTGGCAGCAAGTAGCTCTGTTACCTGGGTGGAAACTTGATGTCCTCTTCCTTAATAACATCATGAAAGGCTGCGACTTCTTTGTCATACTTCAAAAGCTGAGGGATAGAGGCCATTACTTATTAGCCCAACAGGAAATCTCAACACATTAAAAACCGACGTGATGTGAGTGAGTAGAATTTAAGCGTGGGTGAAAACCCAGTTTACTGTCAAACTTATCACAGTTTTGTTTACCTCAGACTTTTTGTATTTACACGACTGTCATTCATATGACTGTATTTACGCTGCTAGGCCCTAATCTAAAATCTAAAAAGACATGCCAGATAGTTGCTAAGCAGCCTGTTGTATCGTAGGTTATAGTCACAGCACAGAGTTTCTCGGAGGTTGTTGTGTCGCTCATCATGTGGGTGAAAGGTAAGTGTCCTCACCGCTCTTCCGTTGTCCTCCCTGAAAACCGCCTGGTGCAGGTAGGCAAACAGCTTCTCCTCAATGTGGAGCAGCACCTGTTGGTAAAATGAAAGCAGGTGAAGTGAATGCAGCACCGAGAACAAAATGTCAGTTGTCTTAACAGAACTGGTTTAATCACCTGGTGGTCATTGTCTTTTTCTTCGCAGATGATCTTCCCCACTTCATTACTGCATTCCTTCTTCACTGTCTGCACATCTGCCGCTGTGGACAGATGCTGCTCACAGAATCACAAAAACAAGAAAAAGGTCAATGTCAATATGTCAGGCTGATACACATCCTCATCATCTGAGCTTCAGTAAAAAAAAAAAAAAGGTCTTACATACCTGGACCAGACTAAGTGTGTCCAGACGGAAGTTGAAATCTCCAAACAGGATGAAAGGCAGAGGAGTATAGCGGCTATCCGATATCCTGGAAGGAAATAGCACCGTATTGCACAGATGTTTGGGTCCAAATGTGTATACAAACTCACATGAATATCATATCATCTTCAGAATATTCCATTCAAAGATCAGAGTTTATGTACATTCCTGAAATATCCTGTTTATATGATGGTATTATCCAAGAATGTTACAACGTACTCCAATCATAGAGGTCATTCTGACTGAATGGCCTCTGTAACAGTGTGCTGTAACATTCTCGGCTGGCAAAGAGTCCGAATGATTGTTCTTTGGTTTTGACTCAGTGTGTGTTTGCCGTTATCTTGAACATTTTACAGTCATGTTTTTCATTTTTCATAGTTGTGTGCAGCTGGAAGTCCGACCTGTTGATGACATATCTGAGAGCGTTTTTTCGGTTGGCTGAGTAAATGGAGGGACTGGAGTTGCAGGCAACGAGGTTGGAAGCATCGTGGAACAGGTGCACATTGACCAGGTCCAGACCTCTGTGAAGAACACACACAAACAGAATATGGTGATATGTGGCAGGTGGAGGAGGAAACAGGAAACAATTAGATAACACCAAAGCCTGCCATCTGATATGTGAGTGTGTCTGTCCATATGTGTGCCAACACGGGTGTCACTCATGAGGAGCTTTCTTATCGGTGAGTGCGTCGGCGTTAAGGCTGAGTCCACAAACAAGCACATTTGTCTATTGTGCCGAGGGTTCGCTTTTTCTTTGGCTGTCACAGGAAAACAATTAATGTGCATCCAACAAAGGCTGACTGGGTTGACTCACAGCATGATCTTGTGGCACACAGATTGTGGGCTCCTTTTGTTATTACCCCCAGGAGGCAACCTAGCTGAGCAAATAGTGACTACAGTTCCCAGGAAACACAGACAGCTGTAGCAGCAGATTTATCCTGGTTCAATTCAGAGACATATTTAGCTTAATTTACTTCAATTCAGTAGTTTCAAAACAAACATATATATTTTTTGCTACTGTTCTAATACAAAAATGTGTTTGCAATCGAGTAACGTTCAGTAAATGATCTGGGTCAGCAGCAGGGCACCATGCTGCGTTGGCTATGTATATGAAACAGTTGATCAACTATAATTGAAGGGTTTAGTCGCCAAACTACATGAATAATTTCAAAGTTGTTAAAACACAGATGAAAATGGTGATCGGGGTGCTGTGAAAACAGACGGTGTGAGTTTGAACCACTGCAGCAGCACTGAGTAATCGTTTCTGAATGTAGTGAGCATTGTATTAAAACATTTCTAAAAACAACTAGCACTCCTCTGGGGTTAGAAACACAAAGGAAAACAGACTGAGGAATAAATCATTCTTCAACTCCTTTTCTTCACTTCTTGTTTTGAAGAACTTTGACAGCTGTTGTATCAAACAAGGGTTTCTTTGTTTTTATGTATCAAGGACCCAAGGCTCAAGGAACACACTGGCTTTCAAACCTGCTTGGTCACAAGAGAGCTCATTTACTGGAACAGTTTTTCCAAGAACTGAATTTCCCAAAAGCCGACAGACAACCAAAGTGAAAGTGAGTTGAGTCCATGGTTGACTTTTCACCTTAAATCAAGATACGGTTAGTGCACAGTACGTACTGGTTGTGTATAATCCAGCGAGTCCTCATGAAGCCCTTTCTGGACCACTTGAACTGCAACAGAGACAAATGAGAGAGAGTCACTAAACAGCAGTAAGCCGTGTCTTTGAAGGGCCAAACTGATAATTATTGATTCTTTCACATAATTTGTCTCATCTCCCTGTCAGAGCGGGTAGACAGCCCCTACTGCCCCAGTAGACTCATTTGTCCCAACATCTCCCTTTGGCCCTCACGTACCCCTCCCCACACCTGCGCGCGCCCACACACACACGCACATACATACATACATACTCACGTCAGGCCAGAAATTCTTTGGGAATTTTTCTTTCTCAACTGTGGTGACCCCGTCCAGAGAGCCCACATGCTTGTTTTGTCCCGACACTGCTTTAAAATCCTTAACTGTGTGTGGGGGGGAGAGAGAGAGAGAGAGAGACGGGTGGGGGAGGGGATGGGGGTATGACATGTAAAAGAGTGAGAAAACATGCAAACAGCAATCAATAAACTGGTGTTAACCTCATCAGAGCGGCATACGTGATGAGAGGATCTATAAGCAAGCCATTAGACTGTGTTTGGTGAACAACAATCGGTTTGGGCCACACAGCGAGTGGCAGCTGCAGGATGTTTATGGTTCTTCCATAAGCTTTTCTGAGGAGCTTTTTCACGCCTAACGTGACTGGACTATGCAGCAGGAAAATAACAGCTCCACTTTAAATTCAGGTTATTTGCAAATATCTGGCCAGGAAGGGTGGGCCATCAAACTTTCATTATACAAATAGAAATGTCCTGAAGATCCTGATAAAAAAAATCTTGCCAATCATATGCAACATTGCTTTTATGCCATTGAGGGTGTAAGCCATTACCAAAACAGTACAGGATGCAAGAGGAATGGCTTATGTTGAGACTTAAAATTATCTTTTTTTTTTTGCCAGCTGACAAATAATAAAATGATAAAAAAGAAAATCATTGCAAATGTGATGCATAAGGAGTAGAGATGCACCGATACTCATATTGGATATTTGTCTGATACTCACTGAAATAAATGGATCGGGTATCGGTGACTATAGGCAGAGCTGGTATCGGATTCCATTATTTCAATAAATGACAATTCTGTAAATTTATATCCTGTATTCATTTGTTACATTTTGTATGACAAAGTTAAGAAAGCAATGCTTAAGTCAAGCCTGATGTTGCCTTAAACATACAAAAATGATCCCAGTCACTTCCACACAGAGAGGCATTCATCTTGTTATTTAAACACTGGTATCAGATCAATACTCGCCATTGGCAGATATATTCCCGAGTAACGGGACTGAAAAAGTTGGATTGGTGCATCACTGATAAGGAGTAAAGTTTTTACCATTAAAATCATACTGATAGATGTTTTTCAGTGTCTTGTGTATGAAGTACAAGCTCCCCAAAGCCTGTGGTGAGAGAGAGAGATAGAGAGAGAGAGAGAGAGAGAGAGAGAGAGAGAGAGAGAAAGAGAGAGAGAGAGAGAGAGAGAGAGAGAGAGAGAGAGAGAGAGAGAGAGAGAGAGAAATAAAGAACAAAAGCGTTACAACAACAAAAGAAGTTATAATATGTGATGATATTTCAACACAGTCCTCTGTCAAATAAAGGTGAAAATTACTCATCGTTGCAGACAGTTGCAGACTCTTGCTGCGTACAACAGAAGAAAATCCATGTTTAGTCCAACAAAGGTGCCTGGAATTGAGCCTTACATGTTCCCATTTTCAATCTTGCAGCATTAAACTTTATAAAACTATGGCATTTAATAGTTTTAACTGGAACACTCGAGCTATGTCTGATCCATTTCGAGCGGTTCCACAACAGCGATCCACAATGAAACCTAAACATCACAATCATCTTCTCAACCTCTGAGATGATGAATTGAATTGTTCATTTCCCCATCATGTGAGCAGAATTGTGAGCCTCGTATTGAACGATCCACAGTATATTGTTACTCTACCAAGGACACATGAAATTTTAAAGAATAGAGACGTTCAAAGTGAACACATAACTGCACAACACATCCACCTACTGCACTCCCCCACCCTCATACACACACTTCAGCACCCAATCATCCTTGACATGGGGCTGACAATTTTTAATGTACTAACTGCCTGCTCCACTGATCTGATTAATCATGCCCTGTGAGATCAATAAAGACAGAAAATTAAAACAATTTAAAAGGTATTAAGCAGTAGGCCTGCTGTCTGCCAACGCTGCCACTGTGACTGGGGGCCGAAGAAAAATCAGCCAGCGCTCAGAGGGCTCGGGGCGTGACGGACCACTGTGCACTCACAAACATCTAGCCAGAGCATGAGAGATCTCTCCCTGAAGAGATCATTTATCATCAGTGCCAAAGTCATCCTCATTTAATAAAATGGAAGTGTCTCTGTGGTCGGCTCCAGTGAGCGGCAATTAGTGACCAACTTGTCCAAACTAAGGCTTGAGTCATGGCGTTATTTGACCGAGTCTGATAGGGTTGGTAACTTAATGCTCAAACTAAAAGCTGAAAAAAGAATGTTTCTGAGAAGCAAGTAGAAATAATAATAATAGTAATTTCAGTTAACAATCAGCGCAAAATTATCATTTTTAGGAGGAGGATTTAATGACTCTTTTCTGATAATTAGCTCAGGAGAACTGTTCTATATTTTTCCTAGTTTATGTTGGATCTCTCTCACACACACACACACACACACACACACACACACACACACACACACACACACACACACACACACACACACACACACACACACACACACACACACACACACACACACACACACACACACACACACACACACAAACTCAAACTCAGATACACATTCTCCTCCACATACTCTGCCAAACACCTATCTTCATCAATCAGGTTTGTGCACAGTTTAATAAAAAAATATTGACTTACAAGTGATTTTTTATCAAAACACCATTTGTACTGGGAATGCATGCAAGTCGGCCCCCTCTACTCCTGCAGCCCCTCTGAAAGGAGAACCCCCCAAACTCTCTCTTGGCCATATAACTGATGATCCGTAGCCGGGGGGAAACAAATTGAAAATCAATGCAGGTGGCACCGAC
This sequence comes from Ophiodon elongatus, assembly GCA_016806645.1. Classification (NCBI taxonomy): domain Eukaryota; kingdom Metazoa; phylum Chordata; class Actinopteri; order Perciformes; family Hexagrammidae; genus Ophiodon; species Ophiodon elongatus. The sequence goes on from JACSYO010002128.1 coordinate 1,797,492, forward strand.
GAAATGAGAATGAGGCATTAGGAGGGGTGGGGGGGCTGCAACCCTCTCAGGGCAAACAGTGGAGGGTGCGAACACTCCAGCGCAGGGGAAACTTAGTCCCGGCTGTCTTCCAACAACCCCCCTCACACTTTATTTATCGTGCACAAATGTGCTGGGATCAATAGTTTTAATCTAGAGTTAAATGTATTGACTTTGGCCTGTCTCGCCCCACACCTGGCCATTGACTTTCTGCTTTTTACTTCACACACCTTCAGTCTACAGATGCAGCCATTGACCCCTACTGTCAGACGTCCAGTGTCGGGGTATCACATGGGAGGAGTAAGGGTTAATAGTTTAAGAAATGCTCAGCCACTTTTCATAACCCGGGAGGTGTTACTCCCAACCAGGGCAGAATTTCAGACAAACTAATGCCGACAAAGCCGTTATGAGCAACTCCTAACACAAGTTCAATTTCAAGGAAAAGACTGAAAAGTTGCTTGTGCTGTGTGAGGTCACTAAAAGAAAAAGTTGGAGGCAAGAATTGGCTTTTATGATAGGTGAGGAGATTGAGGTTGAGCCCCATCACCAGAGCAGCGCATCCCACTTCTTCTATCCAGACTCTGGGTTAGAAGACGATAAGAGATGCCGGTAGTGACGCGAGTGACTTAACACACTTGTCTTTAAGAACATCGTGTTTCTGCTCAACTATTACAACATTGTTTCATACTACAGCCTTAAGATTTATGCCAACCCCTTACATAAGGCTGTGGTATGTCCTAGATTGTGCAGTGCTGAATGAAACCCAAAGCGTAAACAGAAAAACATCCTCTCACACACGACAAATCTGTACTGATACTTCCGATAGTGTAATATCACAATTGTTTTTTCTCTTATCTTCATCGCAAATGAAAAACAATTGAACATAGAGGACATTCTTGGTTTGATCAAAACATCCCACGATAGGCTTGCCACTTATTCTAAAAAACAACTTCCTGATAATAATCATTTCTTACACTCTGATTTCCTTTGTGATGGGGTTAGAGATGTTTTATGAGCTCATTTAATTATACTCTAATCTCACCGACAATGTTTTTTTCATGTCTGTCCCCCCTCAACCTCCCCCGCTAAAATATTATAACATACAAAATCTAATCTAACTCATATTTATTTATAAATGTTCTACTAAGGTCTCCGCACTCTTTTCTAAAGCGTTGACCAACAACCATCTCCTACTTTTTAGTCATCAGCATCAGCAGGTTACATCCAACATCTCCAACTACCTCTGAGCACTAACGTGGAGGAGGACGCCATCTGGTGGACGCACATGTGAACTACTCTGACTAAGACGTTAGTGTGTTTCTTACCGTGAAGCGGTCTTCTGCTTGGAACTGGTTGTCCACATAGATGCAGACCCTGTCAAAGTCTTTCATTTCCTCACTGGACTCAATGTTCCTGTAAACAACAGAGCTATCATTAAGCAATAGAGCGAACAAGTGTGTTCCCTTTGATATCGAGCTGAAGAGGTTAGTCAATTAATTGATTAGAAAATTAAGAAGTTTTTATTTATTTTTAAGTTTAACTGATTCTAGCTTTTGAAATGTGAATGTTTGTTAGTTTTCTTAATCTTCTGTGATTATGAACTGAATATATTTGGGTTTGGGAATGTTTTGTGGCCAAAACAAGCTTTTTTTCACTGTTTCTATATTCTATAGATCAAACAATTAAACAATGAATGGAGAAAATAAATCAATAATGAAAAGAACTGCTGTAGCCCTATATGAAAGCAAGACAAATTAAAATAAAGAGAATCTTTTTTAAAAGCTTGTGATTATATCAAACACATGGTGAACAACATGGATTATGAGTAGCACATAAGTCCTACCAAAAGAAGTTTTCGGCATGGCCCATGTTGGCCATATAGTCCTTTCCTCCCACCTCCTGGAAGTGCAGGGCGATGAACTGCGGGTTGTGGCTGTGGATAGTCTGTAACAAAACCGCACAAACCGGTTGTAATCTACAGGTTTTACATTACAGCGTAATGAGGTGTGAGGGGGGTCGACACTGTGTTACAGGATGAGTTGAACTATTCATTAGGGGTTATGTGGCGCTTTTCTGTGAATTAATTTGTGGCGTGGCTTTCTTATCAGTGACTTTGCTGATACAAAGTATCCGTTTTCCAGAAGAACACAGAGCTGTTCTGTATGTTGGGATGTCACCAATGTAATGCTGCCAGAAGCCTACAAAGTGGCTTCTGGCAGCCAGAACCAAGTATATAACATACTTGTTATTTACCTGAATTGCACCAGACTGTTCACAAAAAGTAAGGGAGACACTGTCTGTGATGAGTGGAAATACTAAATGTAAATAAACTAAATAACAGTGATTTATTAATAAAAGTCAAGATCCAGGAGGCCTAAACTTACCTTATACAATTCTTGTAACCACTCATTTTGAATTTCACCCACCTATAAAATGACAAAGAGAAAATCCATCAAAGGCAGGCAATGTTTCTTGAAGAACTGGTCAGAAAAATCCACTACTAAACTTGCATTCATTTGTTTTTTTGGCCACCTGGGGGCATTGCAACAAGCTGTGAACACAGAACTGAAATAGTGTCCCATTGTAAGGATGTTATGGCTAATGTGTTAGCAAAAAGTTGGTTATTTATTTATCATGTGTGTGCCAATGGCTATTTTTTGGTATTAGCACACGCTTATACTCAACACTTCCTTATCCTCAGCTCATTTCTGTTCCTCCTCACGTTTCCGTTCTCACATTTTGACAGTGAAGCAACGGACAGTGTGGCACAAGCCATTGAGCTATTGTAGCAACATAACTGACAACTATAGCTATTGCACACAACGTTATCCATATACTGCGCTGCATACTGCTGTATAGCTTGTATACTATTTTTCTTTTTCCGAAAAAATTATTCCTGCTTCTTAAACGAGAATATTTTAGAATATCTTTGAATTGTGGACAAAAAGTTATATTTTGGACATCATCTTGGGCTTTGGAAAATACTGATAGACATTTTTCTGAATTTTCTGACATTTAATAGATGAAACAACTGATCGATTAATCAAGAAAATAGGGACAGATTAATCGACAATGAAAGTAATCATTAGTTGCAGCCCTAATATATATTACAGTATAAAGTACAGTACAATGCTTTAGAAATATACTGTATAAAGAAGCTTAAGCATTTTAGCTGACAAGCGAAAGTTAACTAGCTATGGCTACTTGGAAAGCGACAGACATCATGCTCTATTCCGCACAACATTATCTTCAAGTGCACTTAGTGACAAACCACCAAGAGCACTAAGTGTCAATCTGAGCGCCTCCTTTAACTTCACACATATTCCTATATCCCTTGTTAATACAAAAATATTGTTTAGAGAAGCTTTAATTATGGGGTCACACTTCAAATGCAAAAGAATAGCCAGTTATGTTTTATAGAATGTATATTAGTGAAATAATACATTTACATTTAATAATATACAACAACAACAAAAAAATCATCATAGTTTATGACTTTAACATTACAGCAGGTTAAATGGAATTCAGGAAGTCATCAATCACGGAAAGGAAACACTGAGCTATAATTAACTCTGAGCAGGTTAAAAACAAAAAAACAATAAAGATTGTCTGGAAATACTATCCTGTGTTCCATTAGCTGTGTTTCAGGATGTAGCCTCATTCAAGTGGCTGCACCTGCTATAATCTGGCCACCGTCCACACATCCTCTCTGACAATGAGTTTTATATTTCATGGCCACTTGACAGCTGGATATACTGTTCAACATGTATGAAGAAAGCATGCGGATAAACCCTGAAACAAAGCAATATGTCTAACAAGATTGGGGCTTACTCAGACCATTTCCTGTTTGGAACCAAAGGTATAATTCCATTTACAGCCACACCATGTGGCCTTGTGTAGCTGTAAACTGATAAATAACTTCATTTACTGAACAGCGAAATCCCAAGTACACAGTGGGTGAGATGAAAATCTCCCCCCACCTGCTAAGTAAAAATATATGTTAACCCCACAGTTACACTGATGTTAAAAGCTTCTTGATTTTCATACCAGAGAATCCTCTCTGACTCAAAAAGTGGCTTATCTGGCTTTTTCAAGACCATAAGCATTTTCCCGTCACAAAGTAATGGACAATCTTCTGCGACGCCAGGTGCATTCATACTAGCTGAGAAATGGCTTTGCATAGTGTATTTGCATGGCAGTGTGGCATGGATGACGGCAGCTCAGCGATTAATAGGACTCCTCTCACATCATTTCAGCTCCTAACACAGTCATGACCACAGGACAACACCACTGACCCCGATTCATTCATATATAACTGATATACATGTTTTAGAGCTAACGTTCATACATCAGTTATGCTCATTACGAGTCAGGGAAACACATTCGAAACTAGAGGAGGAAACCCTGAAACAATCCACCAACAAAACAAACAAACACCTCTGTGGTAAACTCGTAGCACTGAGTCGGGCAACAAGACCGGGTATAATGAACAAGAGAGAACTTAAATAAGCTTCCCCCGCAGCTCTGTTCGCTTTCATGAATCCAGCATGACGATAAGGTCAACGCTTTGTTGTTCCAAGCTGTCGGATAATAAAAACAATTGTTTGAAATGTGTATTTGGCAGGAATATATGTCCCAACAACTGATGCCTCTTATTATAATTTGCCATTTATTTGCATAAAGGGAAGGTTTGTGTAACAATAACACATATTCAATGCATCTGGGTCTATACATAGTCGTTACACAAGCGTACAACAAACAACGGCCATAATCTCCAGGATACTGCTCTGGTGTGCCGTTGAAATGTTGCTTGTGCAAGAGTAGCAGACTGTCTCACCGGCTAAACTGCTCTGACAAGACACTTGGCTAGTCCCAGCTCTGTAACGCAATAGGATTTACCCTGTGATGTGCTTATGGTCTTGCTCTTATTCCAAAGGCTGGGTGAACATTTAGGAGTGTTTATGGAAATAGGGGGGGCCTAAATTAGTAGAAAAGCTCAAGTCCCCCGGGGCAGATATCCATCTGTTTACATATCTCTCACAATGGGATCCAACATGTTTAAATTTGAGCCAGATCTGGCAACAGGAAACAAGGACCTGAGCCAAATTTCCATGAGCGTAAGAGCCCTCCTCCCTGCAATGTCTAAAAGTTAGTGAGCCCAGCAGAGGCCATGAAATGAAAACCATTGTTCAGAGCAGTTAAAATACAGTCTAATCTCTTTAATCCCTTAAAACGTGGATTTACATTATTTATCAGATACAGACATTCAAGACTAGGCTATAAACTAGAACTTAGATTAGATTATAAATGTATAGTAGAAAAGACTACTGTAAACTGACTATTGAGTAACACAGACCCTGCTGGTATTTCAACAGATTGATTGTGCACAGTGCAGTTGTGGGGGTGTACACCTAGAGAGGGTCCACACAGGACCCATTCATATAGTAATGGGGGGGGGGGTGTTCTAATACTATTTTAGAGCATCTGGAGGACCCCTGCTGTGGCACATACATGACCAAACACTGAATGGCATGACATGTCATGGATGTCCAGGGCAATATAACAAATGAAGACAAACTTAGTCCACTTAGATAAACACAAAAAGTGGTGAACATGTGAGGTCTGCTGTTACACCAAAATAACAGGTCCAACAAGATTCATCAGGAAGATTACTTTTTCACTTCAGTCACAGAGTGACTTCATGTAATCAAATAATTACGAAAAGTGGCCGCTCTTCGTTCCGAATAATCTGTATGTTTTTATTCTAACTTTGCAGTGTGCTAAAACACTTGTATTAAATATATTAAAAAAAACCTTGCAAACATTAGACAATGCTTTTAAAGACGTTGCATACAGGATCAAGTAGGTTTTCATCGCTGATCCTTCAGTGTCTCAGTATCTGACGGTCACCAGAGTCTCTACTCGACTCAGGTCACGTGGGGCCTGAAAGTTTTGCATCCCACGGGTAAATAATGTAGATCAACTTAAGGCTGGTGGCTTTTCTTTCGATCATATTAAGTATTCATTATTAGTAAGCACTATTGATCACGTTATTGACAGCCGCCTGGCAAACAAAGCCGAAGAACTCGACAGTATGACATAAGATAGAAAATGCAATTAAAGTGAGAGGCCATTAGGCGAGTGAAGAGGTTAGTATACTCGTTACACTCAGGATGTGCGCGAGGACTCCAGTCAAAGTAAAAACGTGTTGCCCCCCCTCCCGACTAATTACGCCTCTCAGCCCGACAGCGTTAAGTTTAATCCTGCTCTGGCAGCGCGTCGGTCCGGTGTAGCTTTAATGTCTCCGGTCTACTTACGTTGTCAAAGAGCGACCCGACATTCGCGGTGACGAGCAGCACATCGGTGAACGTTTCCATGTTTAAGGAGTCAACCGTCACCTTCACCACCGGGCAGAGGAAACTCCGGACCGTCTCCCAGTGACGCGCGCGTGCAGGCCTCTCTGACCGAGGCTCTCCCGGGGGGAGAGCTTACAACGGCTTACCGAGCACAACCTAAATGCACCGGGGTGTCACGGGGCGACACTGTGTCGCTGCTGGTCCAACTTCTCCGGCTATGGCGGGCTGTGGTGTCAGGTCGTCGGTTGCCGGAGCGACGCTCATGTCCACCGTCCGGGCCGAGGAGCGGTGAGTTCGTCTGACAGCCCCACGCGCGTGGATGTCCGCCTCTTGCTCCGTTAATTGGACTAGTGGCTTCTTAGCGGACTTAAACCAGCGTGCACGGCGCATCTGCTGCCGGGCGAGCGGCCACAGTCATCAGCTCCGGGGCTCCGCCTCCGCCCGTTTACTCACGGCGAGCGGTCCTGCCCGCTCTTCCTTACGCCAACTTTATCACCGCTGAGCCAAAGTGTCATCTCCTCTGAAGATAATCCCATAATATTTGATTGCCATAGAAACCTGTGCGTCTGGCCTGTATTGCAAATGATCTACCTCTCTATCAGCATGCCCCGTTGTTATTACAGCAAACATAAACCCCTATTGCATACTGTTTATAATGCAATAATAATAAGTAGGATTATATGAAATACCACAATGAATAATTTAACTACCAGAGGACGTTCATATAACCTGAAATGACTCAACTCACCACTCTCATTCTGTGTAATCTCAACAGGAAGTTATTCATTTTCTTTCTGTGAACCTCTTCTTTCAATGAAACATCCTTTCGCTGAGAAGTTTGCTTTCACTTTAGTTGCTCTCCCTCCTTGCTGTTTGTTGTACAACTGGAGAACCTCAAAGCTACATAACAAGAGGGGTCTTATCTGTATTTGTGCCTCGATGTGTGTTCATCAGTAATTACTGATACTAGCAGCCCATGTACTGCTCTTGTGTAAAGCTGCATCAGTGGGACCAGCTTCATGTGCATGACCTTCAGCTCATGTTCTCTAGAACAACCTGCCTCCTACAACTTCCAGTCACCACAACAGCAAAGCTACAATAGCCTTCTCTACCCAGTGGAGCCCAGAGCTTTAAAGGTCTTATTTGGAGTCGATGGATCTGTGCCATCCAGCAGTCGGAGTTCCAGCCCAGGGTAAAGCAAAGCTTGCTGGGGGCCAAACACTGGCTCTCCATAGCGCTGTGAGTGAGCTGTTCAACCACGGCATGGTTTTCACAGCCAACCTTTTAGAGCTCTTCTCCCCGCTTCCTCTTACTCCTCCCCTGAGCACTGTGCGCTTTATTCTCCAACGTCAATAGATCCATTTGAAACTATTGCAACAGAGATGCAAAAGAATGCTGCCATGTCCATCACCGGTTTGGAAACAAAGAGAGTTAAAGTGGAAACCTCTCTGAAAGGGCCGAGGCAGTTTATTGCAGCCAGGAAGAGAGGCCGGGGTTTTGGATAAAGCCGCTGCAAAAGAATCAGCAGCATACATCCACACGGAAAGAGTTATTTAGACTGGATCCTGAGTACATTGTACACACGGGAATGAATACAAAATATACAATGTTTAAAATAAAGCTCTCAATCCTCATGTCAGACTGTGTTATAGCAGCTTGGTGTCCACCGGACAATAACTCAGACAGGAAATGCTACCCGAGTCATGGCTTGCCAAGAATAGCACAGAAAAGTAGCAGCAACAGATTCTAAAAATACCAAATGAAAAATGCTTTGATTTTGGAAACCGTTTGCCAGTGAAAGAAAAGGATCTTTACCTATTAAATGAGATACTTAGGATAAAATGGAATCTGTTAAACACTACATAAGACATGTGGAGTGTTTGGTGTAATTTGCAGTACATTGGACTTAAATGACAAATATTTAGCAGTGGGACATGTTGCAATTTGAATCTAATGCTTTATCAAATAAGTGTTTTATTCTACACAATTTATTTAGTCAAGTGTATATCAAATATTCTACACTTTCACCTGCAGCCATGTTGTGGGACTTCTGGTTTGCTGCTGTATATTTACAACCCCTTTGTGCTTGTGCCTGTATCAGAGCAAGACAAACATGATCAACAGTGTAAAAAAACCTTAAGTCAAAGGTCGAGTCACATTCTTGAACATTTATTTTGATGAACAGATTTGACACAATCCAAATGACTCTTCCTGATAACAGTACACGAGAGGGACGAAGGCCTCAGGGAGAAACCTCCTCAACTCCAGCCTAATGGGGAGCCCAGACTACTGTACAGAAGCACTCTCTTTGAAGAGGCTGCCAGACGGGAGAAACATCACTGATGGTGTGGGTGGGGTAGGGTGGGGGAAATAAAGACAATAGCTTTTATAGTTTGCTTAAATTAAATTAGGCAAGATGGTCACTGCATGAGCAGGAAGCCAATGTAAAACATGATGGCTGCTACGGAGTGTATTAGTATTAGTAGGAGTATGTATCAGCTAATTGTCGTAACAATATTTTAGTCAGGAGACCCATTGTGATGGTCATAACGTCACTACCTGTGTGCAACGGGCAACAAAGGGGCAACGCTCAAAACATCCCGAATACATTCTTACTGAATGCACTTTAAACCCTTTTACTTTAGTTATGCTTCATTATTTGCTTTCACATTGAGGAATATCTGCATCAATACATAAACCTCCATCCGAGTAGCTGTGGGTGCACTATTTCCATTTCACAATGTGAGAATTTACACATTCCATGGAAGAAACAGACAACATATGAAGAGCTCATCTGAAATGTAACTCCTACAGTGACCACATATTTTGATACAAGTCTTAATGTAAAACACAAAGCTTAAAATACAAGTTTTTTTCTCTTGGAAAAAGCCCATAAAAATATCTGTAATGTAACAAAATCTGGCATTGAGCCCCAAATCATGGGCACAACCCAGTCATGCAAAACCCCAACTCAGTCACAGGTTTTAGCTTTAGAACAAACTAGTTCTTATCTAAAATAACTCTCTGCTATGTCCCATGTATATTCAGCTCTGTAACTTTAACACAGTGTGATACAAACATGACAGTTAAATGAAAATGAAAAAGCTGAAACTACCAAACAAAGACAGTAACTCAATGATAGATAATACTACAAATTTTCCCACAAAAGACTGCTTACAAGGAAGACAATGCTCCTTTTCTGTGCCCACCTTATTTTCATTCTAATGCAAGCAGGGCTTCAGTCGAGCTATTCCAACAAAGGGAAGCAGACTCAGAATGACCCGCAACAACGACGCAAACTGAACAAGCCTGGCTGAGGCAGTGACCGAGGAAGCCAAATGGAGTACTGTTGACATCAGAGAGGGAGATTTTCCAGTCCAAGAGCTCCTATAGAGAGGGAGCACAGCTGACTGCCTGTTTAGTCAGAGGTGCCCAAGTGGGTCTCTGGTCCAGTCCACCTCCACACAGGTCATTCAGGAGCGACTGCGGTCCTCTTGGGTTCCCACCAGCATCTTACTGTACAGCTTCTGCTGCTCTTCTTTAAAGGTATCTTTTACCTTTCCTCGCTTCAATCCTCCATCCCTACAAAAGAGTTGGAAATGAATGACGACAATTATGTAATTAATCCATCTTCTATTGCTTATTAGGTTCTGCCCAAGCAGTGAAAGGCACATCAAATACGCTATATATATATATATACACACACACACACATACATACACACACAATATAGAAAACTAGACACCCCTATCCATTCCAATACAATTTGACATTCTTGTACTAACTTCGTAGTGTTTACTTTACTACTTTGTTTACTTTGTCAAAGAGATACAATGTATCTCAATGGTCATTGTGGAACTGATGGAGTTACACTGAACAGCAAACTGCATAATTACTGCAAAAAATACACCACACAGGTAACCAGTAACGCTAGCGGCGGTGCCGATTAATTTAATTGCCGTAAGTCAGCACACACATCTTCGCTCAAACTGTCTAGTTGAAACTCCAGCAGCAACCATTATTAACGATGGCTGAGCTTTATTAAGAGGCCCAATAAGCCATCGCAGTGAATAAACACACATGATACTAAGGTCACTAGATTGGACCCCCTAAATGGATTCAGTAGTTAATAATATTATTGATTACACCTGTGCAATTGTCCATTCATTACAAATTGCTGGTATGGGTTAATAGTAACCCGTGTGTTGAAGCATGTTCATTATCCCTCGTCAGTCTCGGGTTTGTATGTGAAAGTGACAGAAAATATTGATCTGAATGGGTGTTCTCTTACCACAGGAGGTCGACCAGTCCGCCTTGCCTGGCTATGGCTGCCTTTACACGATTGGCAAACTGGCAAGCATCCTCATCCTCCTGTTGGAGAAGATTGAAATAAATATAACAAAAGGCAAACAAGTGGTCATAACAAATACATAAACGTATAGCTATTCTAAACTATAAAAAAAATATACAACAAAACAATTAGCTCTTTTAATATGTTGATTGATCATCCAGCATAGAAAAATGATTTGTCGGGCAGCCTTGAGTTAACCACGGAGTCTCACCTCTCTCGACATGGGAGGAAGGTACCACACACTGCAGACGATGGCCCAGCTGCTCATCATACGTAACAGGTAGTTGACCATTCCAAACTTGCTGCTATTCCAGAAGGCGTCTCCAAATCGGGGGTCATACTGTGAGGATCAGAACACAGTAAGATGAATGATCGATACAAGTATAATTTTTAACAAACTGTTAAAGAATGTTGGTGGTTAAAATTAGCAGGTAAAAATAACATCTCACATAAGAAAAGAAAGAAAGACTCACCTTAATGGCTACAGGGTAGACTGTGGCACCAATCTCAAAACTGCCCTTCTTAAACATCATAACTGATGTGTTGTTAATGCAGGTACCTGGGAATTTAGAATATTCATAGAAAAATAAATAAGACTTCTGGGCTATAGTGTGATTTACAAGTCTTCATACATGAACCAGATAATTGAACAAACTCACCTTCTGGGAAAATGAGAATAGGCAGTTTAGATTTATCTTCTACATGGTCACTCAGTCTGCAATACAAGGTGTATGTAGGTTATAATTAAAAATCCCTTTCAGATCTGAAGACACAGAATTATAATTTACAAAAGAACTAGCAACTAACAACAAGAAAAACTAGATTTTAGTTACACAAGTTACATTTAAAAAATTCCAACAGATTGACACTCAAATGCAAATTTTACTTTCTAACAACTCTTACTGAGGGGAAAAACTGAACAATAACAAAACATGTAATAAAACAAAGGTTGTAATACTACCTTTTGGCCACTAGATGTCTGTCTTTGACTTCTGAGCGTTCAAACCAAATGTGTGGGCAAGCCTTGACCATGGATCTCTGAATGACCCCCATCAAGCCACCGTGAATTTGGCCAACCTGACAACACGGCACAAACACAATCGTTGTTTCAACAGACATTCAGCTGCCACGGAAAAAGTTACCAGTGTCAATGTTTCTGTAGGTTCTGATATGTATATTCAAAATCTTGGGCGGACTTGGAAGAGAATTTCTGGATTCAGTTGGTTATAATAAAATCAATTTAATAAAAGTTGGTAATACAGGGCATAATTCTCAGCTGAGGGATTCTTGTGCCAAATGACCGTCCACAGACCCTCAGAGAGTTAGCTTTCTATGATCATTGACCCAAGAGACCCAGAATGGGTGTAGTACATGGGGTTATTTTATTTTATTACAACCTAACAGTTCCTGCTAAGCAGCAGTAAAATTACCATAGCATAGCAGCCATCGCTGGCCAGGATGATGACATCAATAGGCGAGGTGTGGTTGGCGACACAGATACCTCCATTCTTGGGTTTATTCTCACTGTAACAGTAGAGACAGAAAGACTGTTAGGCTATGTATCATGAATGCACTTCCTGGAGGATTCATTGTCAAGAACGGCAACAATGTTAGCAAGTGTCAACATACACCGATAGTGCACAAAATTACTATGAACAAAGCCATGTAATTGTTTTATATTCACCATTAAAATATAGGTTTGACCCCCAGAGCATGCAGGACCTGAAGCTACGGAGTCCATATTCCAAAGATAGTTACAATCTTAAAAAGGGAGAGAGAGAGCAACACTTCCTCTGTCACTTGTATATTTTTAGCCCCAGAGTAGAGAGGAATACGTGTTACAACACCTCAGGCCTTGATGGCAGACCTTCAGAAAGCCCCAAGGAATGATGCAGATCCTTATCTCACCTATGAGTACTATTTATTTATTTATTTATTTATTTATTTATAACTAGTAGTCACTTCTTTATAATGGTGTGTCTTGTCTGTCGTATACATTGTTGTGGAGAACAATATTTTGATTCCATGCATCCCAAGTGTGTATCACGGTAGTGACAATAAAATATTTTGAATCTGTCCATAATCAATGTGTCTGTTATTAATCAAGTCAATGAATGTACAGATAAAATGATAATATGTTTGCTAATCAGAATAAAAGTGTGTCAATTACTTTTATAATACCGCACAGTTATGACAAGGAAAATCTAAATCCTCATGCAAATTCACAATCAAATAAGAAACTAGTTATATTTTTATAATCTCACTAACAAAGTCTCTTGATCTCAATCTCTGATGTAATTTCAACAGTTTAATTTCAAATTCTGTTAAACCTGCCCTGCCCTGCAGTTAACCAAAAACAACATCAGCTGTTATAGACTATAGTTGATGGGCAAATACATAAATCATCAACTTCCTCCTCCACATCCTGTTGCACGTGCCCATCCTCTCTAAACAAGCACTATTTCATCTACTGTTCCTTAGAGTCTAACTCTGCTATTATTAAATAAAATGTCAGAGCCAACAACATGCACTTTGATCACAACACAGGTGCACAATCTTAAATCCATTCAGGATAGTGACAGGTGTGCTTGTAGAATAGATAAGTGAATTCAACGGCTAAATAAAAACCATGGCTCCCATATATACAAAAGGTTTATAGCTGACAAACAAAACCCCCTGGAACATCAAGGACAAGTGGGAATTGGAATTATATATTATAATTGAAGATCATATATCAGATATTCTAATACACCTCTCATAATTTATTTGTATGTGAAAGAACCTTCTGTGGCATTTCTGTTGGAGAAACTGAGTAAAAATAGGGGACAACAAACATCTTATGGGACTGCCCAATAATTCAAGGGTTCTGGAAAAGTATTAGAGGAAATTAATACAATTATTTAAGTGGATGTCTTCGATCAACTGTTATTTTTGTTAGGCTCTAAGATATACGTGGCACGGATCTAAGGTAAATACTGCGGATAATTTTATTGATTGCCAAATGATATGAACCGTGAACTGGAAGGACGCAAAACCAGCAGCTATAACTCAGTGGTTGCAGAGACAGAAACAGGTTTACACGATTGAACGAGCGACTGCAAGTCTGCAAATGAAAAAGGACACTTTTATACGAAGGTGGACTTGTGTTACATCGTACATCGGTGTTTAACCAAGTGAGATGGTTGGTTGTGACAAAACTGATATTATAATGTACCCCTGGAACTGCCATTGCTATGCTCTTCTGTAACTAACCCTGCTGCAAATTTGTAAAATAAATAAATAAATGTATTTAATAATTACACACACACACACACACACACACACACACACACACACACACACACACACACACACACACACACACACACACACACACACACACACACACACACACACACACACACACACACGTGTTTGTGTGTATTTATTATTAATAATAATATTAGTAGTAGAAGTATTGTGTACGTCTCATTTTTGTGTCAAGGAAAATAGAAAATTCAATAAAAAGCCTAATGGCTGTAGCTTGATTGAGTGTGCCTTAGCTGTGTGTATCAGAAAGCGTTGCTGACGAGGGTTTTGTGTTTCACCTCGGTTCATATGCCTGCTGCAATGAGTACGAATGTGTAGACAGTCAGCGTCGAACCTCAGGCTCCCTCCCTTTCATGCCGACACTCTGCGTGCTCACTAGCACAGTGCTAACACGCCCTGGTTTCTCTTCTCCCAAGATAACTCATTCGTCGTTATGTAACATCACATAGACCCCTCTCCTGTCGCAGCAAGAGCATTGCTGCGGACCGTGTGAAGAAGATGAGCAGCATTTGAGTGGCTTGGGTTTTTACATTATATCCCCCTGGATTCAAATGTATGAGAACTTTCGATCAGAAATGAAGTAGTTTAGCAGGTAACTTCAGCTCAAATGTCATGGCATCTGGAAAGCTACGAGTTGCAACATGCTTTCGCTTGTAAATGTTTGTTTCCTCGCATAACATTTTTCAGGAAAAAGGATTTGCCAAAAGTATAATTCTTTAGAACATCAAATTTCAAGATACCATTTGTACCATTGGCACTAGTGGTCACTTTATGCATGGTATTTTATTGTTTGCCAAATGTATTTACTTCCACAACAGTGAACATGTGAGCATCAGTGCAGAGCGGTGTCCCAATAAAACAGGATTTTTTTGTTGTGATGTCAATAATCGTCGGTTACGTTTTTGTAACCGGCTTTTAAGGCTTTTACAGAGCATTAACTAAGTGCTAGAGATATGGCTACACGTGATACGTTATTAAGGAAAAGGAAAACAACAACAATAATAATTTCAGCAAGAACTTCAGATAAGTTGTCATGGCAGAAAAAAAAGAGGAATTGACCAAAACATTAAGAATCTGGAGGGAAACACTGAAGCAGCAGTGTTAAAAAATAAATAAAAAATTAAATAAACAGGAAAGCATCAACCAGCAGCACCTATCCTGCTAACCTTTATTAGACTGACCAAACTGATGGCAAAAATCAGACTACGAACTGGGTATTGCAGGAACATTGCAAAGAACCTCCATGTTAGGAGGAAACCATTGCATTCTATAAGCCACAATGAAATTAAAAATAGACATGCCTTTGTGTCCCAATTCTCAATGTGTATTGTTTAAGGAAACCAGTCTCGCTTCTATGACTCATTGTATTGCTTCCATTATTTCTGTTGACATCATTACCACAAGTTATGATCTGACCTGATTAGATTACCCACGTGCCTATCAAAGCAGCTCCCACATGTGCTTCATCTTCCCGTTTACACATCCTGTCCTTTTCTGATAAGGACTGTTTGCTAGGAAGTCCACTACTGCAGTGTTCAAATAATACAGTTCTATGAGGACTCAAAAAAGGATTTGGATTGGGGTTCATGCCCAATTAAAGTTACCAGTCGGACAACTTAAAGAGGTGTGGAACAAGGGTGTGGGTGCCTTACCTGTCATGGTAAGTTATGATGGCAGTCAGAGCTCTGACACAGATTCTGTAGCACATCAAATGAACTTTCTGACTGAGAAAGTTTTTTAACCTGCAAGAAGAGGCACACGAAAGCATGATGTACTTAGTGTGTCAAGATGGCAAATCTATTTATTTTTGATGAATTAAAAACAGACCAGCTTTTCTCACCTCCCATTTGGCAGCAGCCCAATAACACAGGTGAGGAACACAAGGAGGCCGACACCAGTGAAGGCAAGAGTTACCCTGAAAGACAAACAGGTTGGTTACACCCAACTCTACAACAGGGAATCTTTTAACAAGCAACAATATTTCTATAAAACAAAGATTGGAGGGATTCCACTTTTTGGTTTAACAAATTTAAACTACTGGCATTTAAATGCAAGAACACGATCCTTATTCATAAAAGTTTTCCTTCTAACCACTCAACAGGTAAAGGTCATGAGGGAGTGAGGTTCTGGTTATCAATTAAAATGTTCACTCTCTCCTCTGCCTGCCTGCCACTCCCCCCCGACTTCCCCCCCTGTATCACTGAGACTCCAGAACTTGCAGGAGGGCGTATTAGGAGCCGATTAAACAGGCCAACAGGCTGACTTAATCTGGATGAACCAATCATCTAGGTTGGAGAAGGTGATGATTCAATTGGACATGGATTAGACAAAAACTAGGGAGGTGAAGGTTTCAAGCTAGTGAGTGAGCCAGGTCAATATTCAACCAGACAAGAATGAGAGAATCTATTAACTGAATGGAAGACTAGAACGATGTCTGTCTGGTCTACGGTGGCCTGATTCGTTTTCCCACTGGCAATTGGAAATGAGCCAGCCAGGCTTGGTGCTGAGTCACTGTCCCTGTGACTATCTAAACTGACCCTGAATGAGGAACTCCCTCTTCAACTTACTGCATGTGCCAACACTTAGTGTTACTTGTGTGCTCTGTAGCAGACAGAAACCCCACGCAGTCTGCCCAAATCTATTCATTTTTCACAGGTGGAGTCTACACTAAATTGGCTGTGAATGTGTACGTATTAGCCCTGTGCTGCATATGACTGCATGTGACCATGCACAGGTAATTGCTCTTTGGCCCGTCTGGCTTTGTGTTTTTGGTGGTTATCCCTCAAACTCCCAGGCTTCCTGGACTACCCACCATGCACAGTTGGCATAATGCTTATTCAACTGTGAATCCTCAAACAGAGTAACACCACCTCACTGGGTTGATTTGTATTCGATGCAGACAAAGATACTGTCCAGTGTAACAATGTTGTAGCACTGGGTGGATAAACTAAACAGTATTTTAAAAAATACCTCAGGTCTTAGCAATGAGATTTTGAATTTGATACCCAACAGGTGATAATCTTGAAGTTTACTAATCAAAAGTAGAATTTAGTTAAACACAAAAAACACAAATTGACATGGACACACATTCTCTGCTGCTGATGTATTCAAGAGCAGAGTTTTAGTGAGAGCAGCTATAAATTACTGACACTGTAGTACTTGTACAAGTATCAAGTATCCATCGGCTCTGTCTCAATGTGTTCCCTTTTCCTCAAAACAGGTGCGGTAAGGATTACCTTATATAATATAACATTGGAGGTACTGCTAATACCTGAGAGGCAGCAGGAAGCTGTAGCGGATCAGCAGGCCCAGCCCCCATAGGACGGTCAGCCTCAGGCTGATGTAGTGGAAGTTGTTGTTGCTGCGGGTCAGCAGATTCCAGGACTCCAACTCCTCAGCAGAGAACCGCTTGGTCACCTCATCGTCCATGATGCTCGCCACTCCTCGCCGAGCGAAATAGAAGATGTCAGACATCTCAAACTCAGGAGCCGAGTTCAGGTCTCTGTTGCTGCCGCTACGCCGGATCTCATTGATTTCATCCTCCAAGGAGGTGGGCTCCTTGGCAATGATGGCTGGAACAGTTCAGAGAGAAAGGATGTCAGAAATACTCGTCTCTAAAACAAATACACCAATTGAGCATGCACACAGTTAGCACATCTTACCATTCGAGTAGGGCTTGTACAAGAGGTGATTCTTTTCTTTTGCTCCTCTCTCTATCCTCAGCGTGGCCCACTATAATAAAGAAGAAAAATTAAAAAAAAATACACGGAAATTCAGCATGCTCAAGTTACTTTATCAACAAATTAAACAATAACAATTGTTCACACATCAAACTGCTGTTTATTGTGAGTCTGAAACAGTCTAGAAAAGGAAGCACAGCCGCAATGCAATAAAGTTTCTGTAGCAACCAGCTGCCGCTATAAGCAAACTGTTGTAACATTCTAGAAACTCACAGAAAGTCCTTCATAATTATCAGAGCCCCAGCTGTTTCCTGTTCAAGTTTTCTAATGGTTATCTCGCTAGTCTGAGTGTAGTTAATGTTGTAAACCACCACAGTGCAAAACTTCCACAACATTGAGGAAACTAGATTCTGAATTCTCATAAGTTGACCTCATCCTGACCTGGGTCATTAATATGCATGTCTTCTCTGTGACGACAGCCTTGTTCTAAGACAACATGGTAATTGCCCACTTCTCACTGTTCAATATGGAGATAACCGTGTCCACTGAGATGCACCGATAACGGTCCAAGACTGACTCAAATAGCTGCAATCACTGACAATAGGGCTGATCTGTTCAAATCAGTTATTTGTCTATATACTAGAATGTTTATTCCTGTTTAAGTTTTGACCAATTTGTTGCTGCAATAAAAAAAAAAAATCATTAAAAAGGTAACAGTACATTTTGAAGGTTTTCTACCTCTAGTGTAGGTTTTATTATTATAATAATAAATAAAAATGTTGTAAATTCATATCCGTGTATGTATTTATTTAAATGTTACCTATATATATAACCAGATAGGCCAATTGAGAACCAGTTCTCAATTTGGTTTTATTAAGTTGGGAAAGCAATGTTTAAGTCCAGCCTGATGTGGCCGTACACGTAAAAGAATGACCCCAGTCACTTCACACAGTGAGGCATAGAGCTTATTAATTAATAACTGGTATTTGATCGATACTCAGTATCTGCCGATACCCAAAGCTCAACTATCTGTATTGTTATGGGGACTGAAAAGGCCGGATTGGTGCATCCCTAACTGAGAGGCAGGAAAAGGACACAGTGTTCTAGCTGTCAGACAAGGAGAGAGGAGAGTTCAGGAAAATATGGACTGGGAGGCGTTGGAAGTGTTTCCCTCTCAGAATATAGTTCATCCGACAGCACATGATGACTTCTGAGATTTAAGTGCACCAAACAATAATAGGGTATAGTTAAACAAAGTTTAACAAAGTTTAACTTTGTCTATTATTGTAAGTATTCTCAAACACAGTGATGGTAGGCAGGCAGGCAAGTTGAAAACACTGGAATTGGCCTGGAGCACTTGCAAAAAAAAAAGTGTGACAGTGATGTTGCTTGCAGAAGCCATGCTGTAAAAAACTTGTATCTCTAAATCAGATTATTTTCATATTTCTACATTTGTGTGTCTACAAAGCCTCCAGCAATGATATCTGCATTTGATGGCTATATGTTGGTCATAATTACTTAAATCAAATAAGCACACACATTACTCGCATATCAACCATTCCTTTCTTTTACAGCTGGGCTACCTTTAAATCTTGGCGTGACAAGTTGAAATACTAAATCAACATACTAACAAAATTCTTTGGCTGGAGAGAGGAGGAGCACAGAGAGCTGCTCCGAGAACAGGAACAAAATAAAGCCAGTCCATCTTGATAGCATGTGGCTCCAGAGCTGCATGTGAAAGAGGACGTTTTTATCTTGTATCATACATTACAAGTGTGGGATTACACCACAAATGACTTGAGCTTAAGTGAGCAGAAGTACTTTGTCACACTGATGGGCTCACAACAACACAAATGAATGTTGAGCAACTAATTGCAAAAAACAAAAATTCCACTGTAGGTGGGGTCCTGGTTCTAGACAAACATTTTTTTTTATATTCAACAAGCCTGCAATGGAGACCTTTGATAGCAATGACACATTAAAATAGTACAAACCCCAAAACATAGCTTCAGGATCACAGTCTTTACTGCATCTGTCCTTTGACCTTTTCTCTATATCTCTTGGTAGTTACAGCAATCATGAGCTAAGAACATCTCTTATATCTCCCACTGGTCCATTTATTTCTGGCACAAGATCTGCTCTCAGAGGTCAGGCTGGAAAGTGATGACAGCTTTACTAGTGAAGATACACAAGAGAAGGCAGAAGAAGGGAAACTGGATAACTGAAGTCTAATGGTAAATCTTAAACTGGGCCTCATTGCACAATGGAGCTGATGCATTACTGCCATCACTGGTGATTCAAACTTATTTCTAGAAAGTAAACACTGCACATCAGCTGTTGGAGCCATATCACAGACAAGTTACAAACAAGGTCTGTACCACCGTTTTCTCCACTTACATAACAAGGGGAAAAATAGCCCTGTGGCTGTGATGTTAATCTGTATCTGACTGAATACAATGGCCACTGGCTGGATGCTAAAGACAAGCATCAAGTCTGAAGCTGACCAGTGTCCTGAAATTCACGTGAGGCCGTCAAATTTCTAAAAACGTACTCGACCAACTACAGCCTTAAAAAGTTGTATCGTATACAAGTAACTACAACCACAGTTGAACTGTGAATGCTGATTCAGGGCGGACAAAATGTTCAGCAAAGGCAAATACAGCCCGTCCTCGAAGAACAGATATGACAACTTTTACCATCTATGGTTTGTTGAAAAACAGGTTGTTTGAAACACTCCTGGTGTTTGTGTGAATACAGTGCTTTCACTCCATCCTCTCAGCTTCAAAAGTAATCATTTATGATTAACACAAAATCTCAAACTACAGTTAAAACTGTACGTTTAAACAGCAAGCACTTACCCCAAAGAGCTTTAGTAATGTTTTCATGTAAAGACGTCGGATGCCAAAGGACACCCCAAAGATGGCCGGCACGATAATGAAGACCAACAGCAGGGTGAACCACACGGTTAAGGAGATGCCCAGCAGGATACACACCAAGTTGTCGAACGGGTTGAAGAAGAGCTCCATCTTATTTTTTTTTTGGAGGGGGGGCGGGGGGGGCGATGAAATCTATTAAACTGTTGAAATCAGAGGGCAGATGGCAGCGGACCTACAGCACTTCACCTCCTGGCCCCAAGTGGCCCTTATCTTTTGTCAGAAAAAGGCCTTCATCAAGATAACTAGGGGATGGAGCTCCTCAAATTGAACAGAGAATCAATATTAGTGGAAGTGGCCATCTTGATGTTGCCCTCTTGGGCAATATCAATGAATTTCATAATTTCCCCCATCAATCGGTTTCTGAAACTCAGTTGAACTCAATCCCAGGAAAAGGAATGTAAAGTACAGAGTTGGGTCCTCTTTTTGTTTGTTTGTTGCAGATGTTCCTTTGCTTTTTGAGTAAAAACCTCCCGCTGGTGACTGAGATGTAAACAATGAAACAACTGGGCACAGCAGGTGGTTCCCCTGTGGTGAAGCTCCAGCGGCTCTGCAACGACACGGACCTACAAAGACGAGGAAACAAAACATCAGTGATCATCTCACAGCAACAACGTGCCCCCGTGACCCGTCAGCACGTCGAGAGACGCATTCAAGTCAGAAAAGCGCGTCTATGTGTCGCCATCCTCTGAACGGTGTGCATTATGAATACCGGTGTGCAACCAGTCTCAGGAGCAGGGTGCCACTCGTAACGTCACCCTTTAAGTTCACGAGCCAACGTTACTGTTATCAGACAACGTTGGAGGCCTGGCGGTGCTAACGAGAGGAGCACCACCCTGGGTTCGCTCGGCTCATCGCCACCACCCGTTAACGCTCTCGAGGATCATTTAACAAAGGCGGTTAGCACGAGCGCGGCTAGCAGCGGGTCTCAAGACCTCTTTACCCACGCGCATGATTTTGCGTGATTATCCCGTTAGCTTTGTGGCCTCCGAGCTAACGGGCTAAACTGCCCCCCTCCCTCTCCCTCTCTTGTGCTTCACTTCGTCCAGCTAGCTCGCGCTCAGCCCTCGAGCGCACCGTCCGGGTGTAACGTTACACGAAGTGCTGAGCCGACCGTTTTTTGTCACGAGCTCGGTTTTGGGTGCTAATAAGTATCTCCCCGGTGACTTCCCTCAACCAACAGCTCACGTGTAACGCTCAGTAGTTGACTAACCTCTCGTCCCGTTACGTCCCGCGCCGGTACAGTGAGGCTCCACTCGTCTTTGTCTCGCGGACTGTAGCCAAACTCCACCCGGAGAATAACATGGGCAGACAACGGGCGGCTCGTTGCTACGTATGAGAAACGACCGGCCCCTCGGCTCACCACACGGTTCTACAGCGACACCTGCTGGCCGAGAGGATGTACTGCAGGGGTATTTAAAATGACGTGTGTACAACGTATGACCACTCGGAGCGCTAGAGAGCAACGTTATGATGAGCGGGTGATATCACGAGCAACTTTACTGATAAGGAAAATATTACACTGCAACGGATGCATTCAAATGAAGCAGAACAAATAAGAAAATTACACAGTAAATAGGATTTAAAAGGTATTGTGAAATGGACTGCAGTCTGAAATCAGAATTCAAGCTTTGTTTAGAGAATTCTAAAGAATAAAAGTAAGTTGGGCAACAAGGTGTGTGCCCTTGTTGATTTGTTATTGTAATTATTCAGTGCTTCCATCAGCACACACAAAAAGGCCACGGTGTGGATAGCCATCTTACATATCTAAAACCTAAGCAAATAAAAACAAACATTTATCTGCATGGTCACAAGGTGGAAGTGATAATTCATTTATTTTGTGTCTGTAATTTCAGTGAACAAACACTTTGAAAGAATTGGACACTAAAATACTGGAATAACAAAAACTGTTTTTTTATTTGCACATTTACATCCATGTACAGTCTTGTCAAGTAATCTCAGACAAAGAGAAATTAAAACGGTACTGAAATTTGGCACACCATTCAACCTTCAAATCTTGGATTAACATGCCTATTCCAATAGAAGACAGGGGAAACCTCAGTTATGCTTCATATTTATAGATAGTGTATTTCAATATAATATTATAGCCACTCTGACAACACAGACATCCGTTATACTTGTACTGGATGTCAAGTTCCAACCGTCCGTAGTAAAAGTAAACATTTTGTCAACATCACAACCTACCACAAGTGCTTCCAGGAGATTCAGTCCTCCGCTGCTCTGACGAGCATCAAGCACTGCTCTCCAGTAGAGCCTCAAAGTCTGGGGAGCAAACCATTTTGTGTTTGATATTCCCTAATACAGTCAAGTTGCCTGTTCTTCCCTCTGTACCAACAGAGACCAACTCCTGAGAAAACAAGGGGATTAGAAGAAAAAAAAAAAGCACGTCAGAAACGTTAACTTATATAAAATAAATATTTATTCTACGGTAAAATGACAGAAGTGTAAAAGTAAAGAGACACTGGAAAACACAAGTTACGCTGTATCGAAAAAGATACAGTATGGCGACAAACAGAGACGCATCAATACTGGGATCACACCTGAAGAAAAGAGCACGATGCTCCGAGAGACACATCAAGTGTCACTTGTCCTAGTATGAGCTGGACCCGGCCAGACTTCCGCACCAGCATCTTTCCCACAAGACCTTCCCGCAGGTCTTTCAGATTGCAGTTGTTGTCTTCAGCTTCCTCCTCCTGTTTAAAAACCAAAACAAGGCTTACACACATTACTTACCCAAAGATCATCACGTATTTAACATGTAGACGACAACTATATTTACCTGAGATTCTACTTTCAGAAGCACAGACTGTCCGTCCTCCGACTTCACCTCTGTTTTCACCGGCCTGTGCTCCTGAGTTGGGGGCTGTCCGGGCAGCGTGTCAGGCATCTGCATGAAGAACAGCTCCTCCCCTTTGCTCAGACTCCATCGATGAATCAGCTCAGGAAGAACTTCAGGCTCAGGGAGAGGAGGGGGCCTGAAAGCTCCTTCTGACTTCTTTATTTCGGTTTCCTCTGGCTCCTGTTTCACTGAAGAGAAGATGAAGTGTATTTTGAGAGAGCAGCTGTGTGGAGAACATGCTTGTTATCTATTTCCTGCTTTCACAAACTATCATACATATTGGAAGATGCTGACTTGGGAACTGCAGCGTAGGTACAACACCTTCTAGTTTTATCTTGTTACCTTCAACTGCATGTTCCATGGGTTCACCATCACCATCCTCATCCTCCTCCTCTGCCTTCTCAATTTTAACAGCAGCTTTACTAAATTCCTCCGTGAATCCCCATCCCGATACAGCAAGAGGAAGCTGGACAGGGCAGCTCCTCCGCTCACTCCTCAGGAAGGGGTCGTCTATAAACTGAAAGAACGTAATGGAGAAGAAAAGTTAAGTTCAAGCAAAATACGAAATAAAGCTACTACGATTTTGGCGGTCCCGATGGATAAAAGTGGTCGTATTTCCGAGAACCAGAATCCCTCCAGAAAACCTCTGATTTAACTGCAGCAGGGCCAGACAGACAGTCTGCCCCGCTTAGTCCTGGTTCTCCAGTGCCTTCCTTCCCTACAGTCGGTCCAGCAATACGGCCTTGGGCCTCCAGCAGCCTGGTGTCGGCTTCCTGGTGGAGCAGCGAGGCAAAGCGCTACTCCCGGTGGAAAGAGGAGACCCGGCGCCCGCCCGCCCGCCCGCCCGCCCGCCCGCCCGCCCGTGTGTGTGTGTGGCTGTCCGTCTCAGGCCCCCGCCACTAGAGTCTGAGCTGAAGGAGTTTCTGATAAACCTGCATTTTTTTTGTCAGACTTTGTGCAGAATCCGTGACACCGAGGAAAAGCTTTGAGAATAACTATAGAGAGATAGCCAATCTTCTCGCTGATGGTCTTGTTACTTATGCAAGTCAAATAGAAGCATCCGTATTAAACTCAGACCGTTTCATAACCAGTTGAGAGTTCATCACAGTAACTTTAATAAAAGACGACAACCAAGGGACTTACAGTATCTCGCTCCAGCTTGGCAAGTATCTCTTTGGTCTCTTCCTCTGTCTCTCTCTTTTCCTTTTTAATATTGATGATGGGTGAAGGTCCCACGCTCGGAGCTTCTCTCTCATTTTCATAGCTACCTGTGTATGATAGAGGGATGCAATTAAACCAAGACAAGACATAATCAAGCGTGCGTAGTATAGACTGTAACTACAGCAGTATAGAGTGAGTGGTCATCCAGCTGAACTCCTACCTTTCTTTTTCATCATCATCTCTGCCGGCCCCTGCTCAAAAATAGAGTGAGACTGGATGACATCTGGGCGACCTCGGCCCCTGCCTCTATCACGCGGACCCCGACCTCGACCTCCATCCCTCCTGTCTCTCCTCTGCCCGCCTTCTGTTTTTGTTCTGTCATAACAGATAATGTCATTGGCCAACAGTCAAAAAGATAGTTGAATCCATGTTTTTCTCAGACATCTATTCTTTTCCCTTTTGAACAGCTGAGAACTTACTCTTCTTTGACTTTCCTTCCAATAATGTTGGGCGTAAAGGTTTTCTAAAAAAGAAAATACAAAAACAGTACTTAAGAACAGGAAAAAGGAGAAGCAGTCCTGAACAGTGATCGTTACCAAGAGTGAGATCCAGCACACATTACCTTCTTCACTCCTCCCAGGGTGAGGTCTCTGGACCGCATTGAGGGGAGACGGCCAGTAGAGATGGCAGCGGGCGGCCGGCGGCCCATCAGCACCCCTGAACCGCTCCCTCCAGGGGTCGGCACACGTTGACCACTGGGGTCCCCAGAGCCTGAATCAGCCATCCTAGAATGGAGACGTATGGCAAAAGAAATAAAGACAGCGTACGTGATTATTAATAATATGAATCAAATTCAGATGTTCTTCACTGAATTTTTGTTATAGTGTGGATAGAAGAACAGCGATATACCAACTTATTTTGCATTGAAAAGTATTCAGTTACTCAACTAATAATGGACAGCAAGAGTGATGTATTTATTTTGTCTTGTAATTGCTGTTTTTCTGAGCAGCTCATGTTGCATTGCAGTCACTGATTGCTGTAAAACAGTCTTTTCAATGCACTAAATTGAATAAATAAAGTTTATCTCAACAGTCGAGCATAGATGAGGTTGACTTAAGAGTGCTATACTTAAGTAACATGCATGTGCTGGCAAATTAATATGTTCAGGAAAAAACAAAATACCCTATTATATTATTATTAATATTGTATATTGTTTAATTTACAGCATGTATCGGTCTTATTCTGAATGAAGACAGCAGTTATTTATCAGAAATGGGCCTCTGCTCTTTCACCACAGCTACGCATGTAATTCAACAACACAAACAACTGACAGCTATGTAAACTAATCCGGTCAATGATCACTTTAAACTTTTTGATATCATGCAATATTGGATGATATGGTATTACGTCAACAGTGGCAAAAATGCAGTAACACGTGGCCAAATTAAAACACGAATACAAGGACACAACACGAGTAATATTGATCTTTAACGTTGTCAAGGATAACTGGTGACACGAGATGCTTCTCCAGATACTTACGTTATGATTTACTCGGGTGTCCCAATTCAAAATCAAGCCCTAATGCGAGGGAGAAGAGTCATCACAAGTTGTTTTATGCTCGAGCTGGTTCTGACTCGGCGTGACGCACGGCGCCATGACACTTCCGCATCGTCGTCACACTGTGAGTTCACGTGGATCAAAACTGCGCAGGAAAACTGGCATGAATATCAATCTTGAAATCCATTCAATTATCGTATGAGTAATTATTATAATGATCTCGGCTTTGGAGAATTTCTTCTTTTTTTTTTACTAGGCCTATATATTCGGAGTTCTTAAAAAAAAGATGATAATAAATAATGTAGGCTAAAACTCACAGCTCACTATTTAATGCACTGAATACACTCTGAGATGAATTATTATTCAGCTACGAGCCATATACACATAGGCAACTGTAGTAAAGGCTACATACTAGGCCAATATAATGTGAATAAATAGCGCTCACCTGCTACTTCAAAAGTAAGGCAAAATATTGCAACATTAGTCAAGGCCAACATAGTGCCAATAGATAATAATATACAGTACAGTAATAACATACACAGTGCCAATAGATAATAATATACAGTACAGTAATAACATACACAGTGCCAATAAATAATAATATACAGTACAGTAATAACATACACAGTGCCAATAGATAATACTATACAGTACAACAATAACAAATACAGTGCCAATAGATAATAATATGCAGTACAATAACAACATACACAGTGCCAATAACTAATAATATACAGTACAATAACAACATACACAGTGCCAATAAATAATAATATACAGTACAGTAATAACATACACAGTGCCAATAGATAATAATATACAGTACAAAAATAACAAATACAGTGTCAATAGATAATAATATACAGTACAGTAATAACATACACAGTGCCATATAAATGTATAAGGAACTCTATGCAAAAGTCCTGCAGTTTGGTGAGGAATGAGCAGAGTAGGCTTGTAGCCTATTATTTCTCTTTATTGTGGTCTAAGATCACTTGAGACTAACAACAACATTGTATTCATAAGCTTAATTCACTCAATTTCCAAAATGAGTTATTCTCTTCTTTCAACTGGTTTTCCATGCAGATTTTTAAAAGTTAAAGAACACCATTTGGTTGGTGATAAATCTATGTGTGACTATTGGTGCTATTGGCACCACACAAGACACATTTTACTCATGTACTTATGATGACCAAAGGCAGAGGCATGAATTATTCCCTTCTCTTAGAAAAGCATCACTTAACAGCAACATTTGAGATAACACTGAAGCCATATCTACAACTACAATCCAAAACAATACAGTTTCATATCACAACATCATTATAATAAATTGTCTATATATTTTACTATTATTGTATTTTATAACAATAACATTTGCATAATTATTGACCTATACAATATTGGTCACTTTTGCAAATGTACGCCACAGTTTTTCAGTGTACACCATGATTGAAAACCCAGTAACACAAAGCCCTATGTATCAAAATAAATTATTATGCTGCATGTTATGGCCATAAATATTATGCTTGTACATCTGTAAAGTGTAAGTTGTTCTGGTGGGATCGCGGATCTCCTGCCAAAGGAACAACAAGGAGAAATAAATTCCTGCTCCAGGCTGGTTCTGACTATAATTCAATGCCCAGGTCACTCCAAACCGGTGGTGTCTGGTCCTGCTGATAATGCATGGACATCAGGGTTTGTGTCCTGATGTGCAGGTGGTGGGTTGTGATGGATACATCCACAAAACTTTTAGAAAATGCACATGTTTAGGTATCATTGAAATACAAAGGTTATCTTCCTGTTTAAGGACATCACAAATGGTTTATGGAAATGTGTGGAGCCATATTCTCCTCCGAACAGACCCCCAGCCAGCCCTTAACAAACCGGCTAGTCCCACCTCTGGAGCTCAGAGGGTCATTTGGGCCGAGGCACACTGTCATGGCATGACTAATGATGGATGATTGCAGTTTAATTACACTCTGAGGGTATCACTTTTCTGTGGCTGGCTGGAAATAAATGAAGCTTTTCAATACTGCACACAGTCTGTGGAATTATAGCAATATATCTTTGTCATTTTTCTAAACTCAAATATTATGTGTTTGTGAAAGGACTGCACTCTCACTACTGTTTATCCCCCTGTTGTTTGTCTTTATTCTACGCCCATATCCATTGTTTTAGCAGCAGATTATAACCATTAATCTGGGAAGGGTCTCTTTAATCTCTTTCTGAAACCCTGAATGAAGTTGTCCCCATGAGGTTGAACCAAGGGGTTTAACCAAAAGCATCCCTCTGAAAATGAAGGGAAATCTGCTTACTTTGGATTTACACAGTTGCATCCCTCGTTTGGGCTGTGGGATGATGGCCTGTGGAGTTAGTCCATATGGCATAACAGTTGGCACATATATATTTTTTGAGGTCTTGATGGAGCTCCATGTAATTTACTAGGACATCACTGAGTATAATCTCTTTTGTATGCATAGCAGCCAGTGGAGTGTGTAAACAAATGGTTCATGTTTTCCCCTCACACCCCTCATGTCGATAATGTCTCCATATCTGAGAGGTGACATTTATGCAAGTGGTAAGTCCACATTAGTGTGCGTGGATTTAATGCTTCAGGGTATGGCTTACTGGCATCTGATGTGTTGACTGGCTGGCGAGAGCATGATGCTGACGAGGTTATGTGAGTGCTCACTGCGGTCACACGCCAGTTAGAACATTCTCATTTCTTGCTTCGTTTAGGGTTTAATTCATCCTGTGTGGCTTAATATAGGAGTCAA
Organism: Ophiodon elongatus; assembly: GCA_016806645.1. Classification (NCBI taxonomy): domain Eukaryota; kingdom Metazoa; phylum Chordata; class Actinopteri; order Perciformes; family Hexagrammidae; genus Ophiodon; species Ophiodon elongatus. The sequence goes on from JACSYO010002128.1 coordinate 1,826,494, forward strand.
GTAAACATCATCCTTAAGAGCCCAGGGCAAAAATGAGACTGTGAGGGTGGGGGTGGGGGGGGGGGGAGTGAGGTGGATGGGGGAGGTTAGAATGTTTGTGTGACACAGAGAGTGAGAGAGAAACAGACTGAGAGAGGAGCCTGTGTGTTCGTTTCACCTCCTAATCAGTTTTCCTGCTGGGATATATCATCGACTGCAGCAGAGGAGGCAAGTAGAAAAGCAGAAAAAAGAAGATATTAATTTTCTCCCGTCACCATCTAACAATTTGAGCCTCAAACGAGTAAGTATCAGCTCACATATAGATGATTGTAGTGCTAAGAAATTAGATATATTATATTGTTGATATTATATTGGAGATCAGACAATCTTATAGCGCGTTTCATTTGTGCATTTCTCAAGTAGGAGACACAAAGTCAGACAAATACAGTAGTAGTTGGGGTGTTAATACACGAGTTTTATTTACACATTGATATAAACACGCATGTGCGATGACATTTACTGCCAACTTTGGACATTTATTACAACCCACCAATGACATTTCACACGAGACTGCGAGGATATTTCATACGGCAGCATTGATTGCTTCATGTAATGCTCATTTTCCTAAATGTTAATGGTTGGTTTAATTGTGCAAGGGGGTTTGTTGTTTCAAACTGTATTAGTCGCACAATATCTCTGTTTAACAGCGTGTTTATTGAACTTTGAATATTGCAGTGTGTCATTATGTGCTGTGGCCATTTCAACCGCTTTAGTTGAAAACACGTATGAGAAATTCTGCTTTTTTTTCCTCCCTCGTGCAACCATCTAAATGTGTAAAGTGTTCTCCTCGGAGGGAAATATGACTTTGAAGCACAGAGTTGCTTTCTGTGCCCTGCTCCATATGCATGAATGCAGCAGCTGCTTTCATGATGCTGCCTCACAGAGATAACAGCTAGATGTCTGCAAGTGAAAGCAATGTAACTGAGCACTAACAGCCCAAATGCACACTTCCAGATCAATTATGATTCATGATGTGAGTCCCTGTTATAATTATTAGTTAGACCCAGTTGATTGCTTTTGGAGCAATCGGCTATCAAAGAGGGTTCTGCAGCAGAGCTAATTGGCTCACATTTATTTTTTACAGGCTGATATAATCAGGGCGACTGGATTGTGTGTGTGGTACAGAAACCTGCGTTTGAACTGTGTGCACATGTATGGAACACACACACACACACACACACAGAGAGAGACATGGGGGGGCTTTGACTACTCGTCCTGCGAGAATCTCCTCTTGCCCCAGTTTCTGTCTCCGAAACAGACACCGTGTTTAGAAACGAGAACGGCAGCTGGAAAATGGACGCGTGGAAACACACGTGCGTGATGCAACAGCCCCTCTCTCTCTCTCCCCTGCCCCCCGCGTGAACGAGCCACCGCACAAATTTCACACTTCGCAGGCTTTAATGAGCTGCTGCAGCCTGTCCATCACACTGACTGGAGAACACCTCAGCACCTCTCAGTCCGACGATGACTCCACACACATATGTGGGATCACACGAGCAGCAGAACGAGCGTGCTGCGATTGTTTGTAGTATTGCGAGAGTTATTTTTTTTAGGCATATCTGTGATTTAGCGTCGTGTGGGAGCGATTTGAATAAAGCTGGTGTTGAGAGATGCTGGAGAAATAAGGAGGGAATTGTTTTTTTTTTTTACTAGATACGCAAATCAACACAGGAGGAGATGATTGCAATGACACATTTAAGATGGATGAAAATGACAAACTATGGAGACAAACGGGAGATGACCGTTGTGCGCGCATGCTGCAGAGACTTACCATCAGTTCATGACAGGGATGGTGACAGTTAATCAAACACAGACACAGGCTCACCAATAGATTGCACCCGGCCCGACACTCAAGGCTGCGTGCAGCGGTCCGGATCGAATCACTGATGGGCCACGAAAGGAAATATGATCATACATCACCTGCGGATGATAGCTACTTAAATCTCCCCTGTTTTTGTTTTTTGCCAATAACTGCTGCAAGATTTCCCTCGAGCTGCAAAGAGTTCACTCAGCTCAGCTGTCTTGAAGAGAGGTGCACTTCAGCCAGGAGGCAAAAGTGTTTAAAAAAGTTACATTCGGTTTAAATTGTTGCTGACGGGTGCAGCAGTTTTTGTTTGTGACCCCCCCTCTTCTCTGAGAATCACAGGAGAAGATTGAAGGAGGCTGCAGACGCCTGGTTGCTGAGACTGCTGTAGGTGGATTATGAAATGCATGTATGGAGTTGTGTAGTGATGGCAAATGTCAGTTGAGGGCGAGGAAAGAGGGGGGCAGGGGTGAGAGCAGGACAGTGAAACAAATATAAAAGGTTAATTGGATTCTGTCTGAGGTAAATTCACACGTGGTGTTTCTGCTGTTGTAGTGTCCACTTTGTATCTCTAAATTATTTAATCTCTCCTAGCATATGTTGCCTCCTTCACAAGCACTCTATTACCGTGATTGCACTCTGGTCTAACTGTCCTCTTTTATCTCTCGGTTTTTAATGGCAGATGACAGAAATGGACGCACCTCTCGCCACCCCCTGCAACATCCAGATTTGTGAGGTGACCTGTGACTCCTTCCGCATCATGTGGGACATGACCCCCGAGGACAGTGGCAGAGCATCACACTTCTTCATTGACCTGAGCCGCAAAGAGAGCAGGGACCCCAACCGCTTCAAACACAGGGTCTGACAATCTGAAACTGCTGCACCACCCTATGTACCTCCCTCTAGCCTTTCCCTGGATGTATCTGTCTATGCCGTCTGTGTTCATACTCCAGGGTTGGTGAAGAAGTCCACCTTTTACTGTATGCTTGTTTTAAAATGATAGCAGAAAGCATATAGGAAAACATGCATTTTATTGAGGTCTAGTTGGGTTAACAGATGGGTCTAACTGCCTTATGATATTCTGCATTAGTCTGAACACAGAAAACAGTGGTTGCGCCCTTTCAGTCACTTCTAATACAGTCGAGTAAGAAAAGCGAGTACAGTCATCAGCTTCAGGCCAGTGACTCACTTGTTCATTGCTTCCTCTTAAAATGGACAAAACCTGACAAATTCATCTGAAGCACAGAACAGTTTTTATTTTAACAAATTCAACACATTGCATACACCACAAATATCAGGCAGAAATGTAACGTAATGGTCTTTTCTTCTAGAATAAATGTGTTTGTCAGGGACTATTCATATCAAGCAGTGAAAAGAGAGGCTTTGTATAGCATTTAGCTACTAGCTACTTCCCATCTGCAGTCCCTAGATCTCTAGCATGTATAACATATATGTTTGTGTGTTATACAGATATATATGTGTACCTATTCATTTTTTATCAATGGAAGCGTCATTGCTCAGTGGATGACAAATTCTGTCTGTGTGATTCAGATTCAAATATTTTTTAATGGATTGCCAAGACATTTTAATGGACATTCATGTTCCCCTGTAGATGAAGAATAATAACTTTGGTGATCCTCTCACTTTTCATCTAGTTCCATCAGGTCAATTCCATTATGACCAAATAGCAGCATAAATAATGGAAATCCCACTCGCTTCAACTGTACTTTGTTTTTGTTGCTAATTAGCAAATGTTAGCATGTTAACATGCTAAACTAAGGTGGTGAACAAAGTAAACATAATACCTGCTTAACATCAGCATGTTAGCAGTTTCATTGTGAGCAATTTTGCCTGCTGGCGTTAGCATTTAGTAAGTACAGCCTCACAGAAACGGTAGCATGGATATAGACTCTTAGTCTTGTTTAAATATTGCTAAAGGAAGGATTTCATCTTTTTTTCATCAATTTGGTATCTAAATATAGCTTCGGTAGCTAAAGTCTTGTGAAACACTTGTGATCTTTGTTCATTTTAGATGCAAAATCATGGCCTATCATTGCAGTTGAATATTCAAAAGATCAGTGCTTTTGTGAAGTCAAGGCAGGGGTAGATCTGAGAGAGTTGTTCCTGAGTGCAAGACATGCTCTCTCTCTCTCTCTCTCTCTCTCTCTCTCTCTCTCTCTCTCTCTCTCTCTCTGATGCACAAAGTGGCACATACAAACTTGCATCAGAGATGTTGTCATGGATATATGCTCCTCTGAGCCTTTAGTAATTAGCTGTGCTTCTTAGAGGCCTTGGCCAAAACAAAGCTGCTGATTTGATTGGATGTATCTTAGTTACAGCAGCTTGGGCTTGAAGTGGAATATAAGGCTAATAAGGCAAACTTCATGGAGGGGTATGGTTGACTAAACAAAAGCATTTACATTTGTTTTGAAATATAAATAAAACACAGAGTGGCCTGTTAGCCTTGCATCCTGTCCCTGATGTCGACTCCTTTCTTCCTTGTCCTCCAGGATGTGCCAACCAAGCTGGTGGCCAAGGCCGTACCTCTCCCCATGGCAGTGAGGGGACACTGGTTCCTCAGCCCACGGACATTGTACTGTGTTGCTGTCCAAACTGCAATCCGACAGCCAGACGGTGACTACCTGGTTTCAGAGTGGAGCCAGGTGGTGGAGTTCTGTACCGGGGGTATGACATAACATGCCTGTAACAATAATAATGTATTGTATAAAGTATGAGAGCGTTAATCAAAGTAATAAAATATCACAATACATTTTGCAGACTATGCCATGGAACACTTACAGCAGCTTCTTGACAAGGCCAAGGGCTCTGCAGGGAGGCTGCTAAAGTTCTCCGTGTTTTATCGCAACCAGCACCCAGACTACTTCGACCATGTCAGGTCAGTGCTGCATTCTTATCTCTTGATTGTATATCGAAAGCAATTCCAGCGGCAATTAAACCACTCTCAAGTTTGTATGGTAAGTAGGAAGCCATCGCAAGCAATTGTTTTTAGCTTAGCTAAGCTCAAAGACTGACAACAAGGGGAAACAGCTGGCTCTGTCCAATGGTAACACAATCTGCCTTTTACCACAAGCACCTCTATACCTCAAGACTCCAGGGAGTTGCTAAGCTGGTGCTCCCAGTCAAGAAATCACCCGCTGTGAAACCACAATTGTTGTACATATTGATTTTTGAACTGATTAAAGGCAAAGTGTGTAAAAATTCTTTGGCATCTAGCTGTTGAGATGCTGATTGTAATCAACTGAAACCAGTCTGCAAACTCCTTCCTTTCCAAGATGGCGCTAACGTGAGCCAGCGATTGCAAAACCATGGTAACGCAGCTCGCTTCTTAGTTTCAGGTGATTATACACTAAAAACATAGTTATGAATATTGTATTCAATTTCTTTGAATAGATCCCCCTAAATGCTACATACTGCCTTTAAACAAACGTAGAAGTGCTGGTAGGTTGATTTAGTTATGTTTGAAGTTAAGTCGACTGCTCGCTGTAGCTTCATATTAGCTTTCAGAGTGGGATTGGATTTTCCTCAAAAAGTATAAAATGTGAAGTGTAATGCTCCTTTTTTTGTCTTCATATCTTGGATTAGTAGGGAATGTGGAGGCCTGATGCGTCCAGCCCTAAAAGACATCAGTGGGAGTCATGGTTCTCCTATCAATGGCAAACTGCAGGGAGTCTTCTTCAGCTGCAACACAGAGTTCGATACAGGCCTCCCTCCCAGAGACTCCCCTTACGGCCCCTTGCGTTTCCAGATCCCAGCCGGACACCTGCTGAACCCCAACATCTCCCTGTACTTTGCAGACTTCTACTGTATGTACACAGCCTACCACTACGTGGTGCTGGTGCTGGCCCCTGTTGGCTCAGAGGGAGATACCTTCTGTCGCACTCGTCTCCCGATGTTGGACTTGGCCTCCAACCCCTTCCTGACATACACTGCCCCCCAGAGGCCGGGGGAGGAGCCTCTGTACTGCCATGCCAGTGATGTCATCCTTGAGGTGCTTTTCTCAGAGCCGGTTCCTTTGGATCAGGGCAGCGTGGAGCAGATCAGCGGGCACCACCAGCTTATGAGTCTGACAACAGCCAACGCCAAGAAAGACCCGAGCTGCAAAGTGTGCAACATCAGTGTGGGACGCTGAGTGAGATGTAGGACAGACCAGGAAGTGTGTGAGCCTGCAATATTGAACGACGGTGTTGCACAAGACAAAACAGTTGAGACCATCATGTGTAGGTCAGACCCCATTGGAAACAGCCCGCCTCTCGGGGTGCGTGCATGCTGCTACCCCTCTCCCTCCTGCCTGGACTAGAATAGTGAGTATTAAATAGAAGACTTTTACAATGTGTATTGCAGAACTTCATCATGATCACAGCTGGAAACAGTAAACGTCCATCCATGGCTGCTGAACAAAATATAAATGAAGACATGATAAGTTTGATTAGATTGCTGGAAAATATCTGCTCCTTATTTGTTGAGTATCATCTGTGTTCTCTGGTGTCTGTGTGTCATCTCACGAATATCTTTTCCTTCTTTCAAGTTTACTTTTTTTCCCCTTATAATGTGATTGATTTTATTTTTTCTCTTAAAGACATTTGTGTTTGATGCAACCTGAACATGCAAACGCTAGAAGCATGCCCCTTTAAAACATAACCGCTCCAAACTAAATATTTTGCGACATTTACTCCATGTGAAGATATCTCTAAAAACAAAATCGCTGCCAGACGTTCTTTATCTTTAAAAAAAAAAAGACTTATTATTGCCAAATGTCCAATATTAATGCTACGTTGCAGCTTTAACTCCAGTTTTCAGTGGTCATTGTAGAGTTATGATTTGGAAATTGTAGCTCAGTGTCTAAATGTTGCAGGACAGACTTCTGCAGAAATATATGTTGCAATGTGACAGTGAAAGGAGGGCATTACAGGAGGAAAGTTGTACCACGAAGTTCTCTACAATCAGTATCTGACAGCAAGCCTCTGCTCTGTAAACAGGGCTGAGCTAAGATTAGCTTCAGTGTCTGTTTGTCGCTGCCCAATAATCTCTGACCTATATGGAAATCCCAGAAATGCCTAAAGGGAAAGGGATCCCATCTCTGGTGCACAACAGTAATGCATGCACTGACGAGTGGACAGAATGTAGGACATACCAAGAGACTGTGTGCTGAAAGACAAAGGTTCACCTATTTGAAACTGAATGTGAGAGAAAACTAGGAAAGAAAACTGAATGCAACAATCTGTTTTAAAGACATTTTATACAAAGCACTTAATATGATGTCATGAACATTTATGAAAATAAATTCAAATGTAATAAAAAAAATAATATCCACCTCATATTTACCCAAGACCCATGTTTATTGTCTGATAAAAAATCGGGATAATTTCTAGCTTGAGTAAGTCATGCCCTTTCACCCAGATTCTTCCCGCAACAGAGATGTGAGCTCACGCACACGACAATGCTGTAATTCTGTCCGTTGTTATTGTCCCAAAAGGGCTTGCTGTGGCCTCCTGATAAATAACGTAAACAGAATTCTATCTTCCTTTTGGCATCGAGCACTTTAGGAATGGCTATATCAAATTCAAAGATGTCCGTCTGAGGCCCTCCGAAGCGTTTCTGCAGGTACGTGCAGGGCACATCTCTGTAGCTCTGCCATGAGTCAAATGTGATGCGTATTTGCACTTCCTTCTGGAAACTGATGTTCCTGACTCGCACGGTACCTTGAAGGGCCTGTTCAGTAACACTGCAGTTCTCCAGGATAACCATGCTTTCCGCCAGCTTGGCGCGAAAGGCCTGGAAATCTGCAGAGGGCTGCGGGAAGCCCAGTTTGAGCCGCGTTCCTGGGCAGCAGGTGCTGACGGTGCAGCTGTAGCCGTCCTCCATCATGCTCCCCAAACCCTGCAGCGATGGCAGGAGGTCAAGGTCAGACTGCTCCTCTTGATCAGAAAACACTCGCACTGCTGTTAAAGACAATCCCCGCGAGTCAGCGAAAATCACTCGTTTGTTCTTGATTGGGAACAAAACATCATCATCATCATCATACAAGTCATCAAAGGGATGGCATGGGAGAGGGTGGGTCAGATAGGCTTGGCTTAAGATGTCAGAGGATAGCTGATCTGAAACTGGAGGACGGATGCAAGGGCGCTGGGGCTTCAGGATGGGAACCCAAACATGAGGACACAGTTGTTTACGTTGGTTCAGGCACAGCATGACAGTAATCTCTGCAAGTCCTGCTGACTGGGCCATCGAGCCGAGGCCGACCATGGGCAGCAGACTGGCAACAGAAAAGCAGGGATTTCAACAAAGACTGCCGTTGTGCGATTAAACTTTTGTAATTACTGTAATTGTGCTGTTAATGAGTTGCATTAAAGAATGCATCACAAGATTAAGGTCATACTCAAAACTTATGACAATTACAATTCATAATAATAATTACAATTCATCCTATTTATTTTGTAATAATTGAAGAACTGATGCAACTCATGCCCCACAGCACAATCACTGCACACTTAGTTTACTTACGCTGTACTGGACATCTCCATACTGGTAGTCTGGTGTTGAGTGATTGGAGTTCTAGAAAAGTAATATTACAATAGAGGGTGTATTGATAAAGATTGCAACATCATTGATGTAATACATAAAAAAAACTCCAATCCGTTTTAAATCTTACTTTCAAACTCCCATAAGCAGCAGGTTGTTGTGTGTAGTCTCAGTCACCCCTTTGCCCGCAGGAGAATCTTGCACAGGATCCTATTTATACTACCTCAGTTAAGACGTCACGTTGTATACTCCACCTTCGCTACTCTCCTGACCAATCAGCGACGTATTCTGTTTTTTTAATAATGCTGTTTCAGACCTGGTTATGGTACAGATTTCAGATCATTTAACTTCCACTTCTATATTTGACTGTCAAGACATAAAAACATGTTATTGTAAAATAAGGTCTCTGTATGTTCACCTCAAAATTGCGATTGAGTACACACTGGTCTACTGAATGTAACCCTACTCTACTCTATATTGTGGAAACTATTCCAGTCATCTGAGGCTCTATTCTCAGCCTTCTCAGTGGACACTGAGGCCTGGATCCAAATAACCCTAACCCTAACCCTAACCCCAACCAGCCCCATAGTAAATCAGTGTGTGTGACGCTTACAGGGTTAAGAAACGACTCAGCGTGCTCAGTCACCAAACTGAAGAAGCTATTCTGGAATCAATCCAAGTATGTGTGCACATATTGAGTGACATGAAATTAAATGTACCACACACGGTGATACTATGGTGACTGAAGACTTGGTAAGAAGGGGTTATACTAGTGAAGATTTGACTATTTAAGTCCAGAAAGCTGAATGAGGTAAAGCAATGATGTTGGGTGATGGGCAATGCATTTAAGAAATAATAAAATGAAACGCTTTTGTAAACCGTCAACCATTTACAAGTGTATTTATTTTTCACAAATCCACATTTTCAAGGTATAAAAGAACACATGAATATGAATAATAGCATTAAAATACTCTTAAATGCTTCTCTGTATGGTATCATGCATCCAACCAAACTTGACCCCCAGTATATTGTTGCTAATCTCCCAATATCACTAGGTTGCAGGATTCTGTATCAGCTAGATCAGCAGTGCTGTTCAAAAGACGACGGTCAGCTGACACGTGGTTCAGTTCTGCGAGACTCGCTCTCCCTCGGTCCCTTATTAGTTCCAAAAACTGGGCAATTTGAGTGAGGGCAAACAATAAGCACTGATTGCTCCCTTTGAGACTCTTACATAACAATGCTATTTCAACAATTAATGTCTCAGAGAAGACAACGCTCCACACGTCCTTTTAGGTCAAAACAACAACAAAACACATGCACTCAAGAGAAACTTTAAACTTTAAATGAAGAAATGCACAGAAGTTATCTGGATTTATATTATTTATAATGACAGTAATTCATATTCATTTAAGTGTGAATGTCATTCAAAAATGATGAAGAAAGGAAACCATGTTTTTTCAAACATGCCCACGTTGGGATGATATGCACTATGATGCCAAGCGAACAGATGACATTTCACCTTCGGGTGCATCTCGTTACTGAGCAGCAGAGGGAAACGTCTAATAATGCGAGTCATCTGGGTAAAGTAACATAAATAATTAGCAGATTAGTCGTGACATGATTAAAAAGATCCTAAAATAACACCGCAGCACTGAAAACGCTGCTTTGGTGAACAGGGTTCATTCGTCACTCAGCAAAACAACCTTATATTTGGTGTTATTTAAGAGTTGCCTGTCTTGAAGATATAGTGCAAAAAATGTCTGTGTTTGTGTCCCACGAGTTAGTCCTTAATCCTGACAACAGTGAAAAAGATGAGAGCAAATGCAGGTTAACGTGCCCCTTCCTCATTACCGCTGTGGTACAAAAATAGGCCATTGCTCATTTTCGGACCTCCTGGAGCACAAAACATCCACACCAACAGACCTGCAACAACGAAAATGACATTGTGTTAATCGTAGTTGATTGTTCAGCGGAGTTCAGTGAAATGACAAATCTGCCTTATTGTCAACATATTTTGGTTCTTTAAAAAGACACATTTCTTCCATAATGAGTTGCCAAGAGACAATGAACACCGCAAGACAAACGGAGAGCTAAAAATGGATCCGGATGTCACTGCAAAGCAGTTGCTTATGTAAGATCTGCAGGAATTAAATAGCGGATATCCGTGCTGGAGGTTGGAGGTTGTGAGGGCAGTGTCGAGTTAATGAGAAAGATGACACAGTCACTTGTTGTTACTTACCTCGACGTTCAAATTAACTGCACGGCTCCACCCGAAACCAGCGGTGCTATAGTTCGATACCTCATTAGATGTTGAGAGCCCTCTTCCAGATCTATAACATACTCTCTGATAGAAGAGACAGGAGTGGAGATAATATCACTTCTTTCAGTATTCATGCAGAAAAACATCATAGTACTGAATGTGAAAAAGTTAACACTGCCACCTAGTGGGGTTTAAAAACAGTGACAAACAAAACGGACCTCTGGTCGTCTGTTTCAGGCTCCACCAAGATGTTTTCCTGTCGCTCCTTCACTCGTAGGAACACGAAGGAGTCCAGGCAGGGCTCAGGGACTGCAATCACATTAGAACATGATTTAGAGTGACGGAAATGTCAGAGCAAATGCCAGCACCTGTCAGCGCATGCTGCTGGAAGAAGTTCAGGCACAAATCATTCTAGACTGAACAAATATAAAAGACAGCATGGTCAGTAGAAATAAAGATAATACAAGCAAGATTTGACCTGCTTTGAGCATATCCACGGTCTGCAGGTTGGGGGGCATGCGCTTCAGTGCTACAGCCTTCAGGTAGGTTTCTGTGTTGGCGTAGTACCTGAGTACCAGATGAACAAGTGTCACAGAAACAGCAGAATACAACAAATGGCGCCAACCGTACTCTAAAATACTCACTCTTTGGCAAAAGCAAACTCCTCGGGTGAAAGCAGGGACGGATCTCCCTCACCCCGAGACTTTTCCCTCTCCAGGACATGCGGGAAAAACTTTTCGATCTACACATACGTGGCACAAAGGTCAGGCAATTCTGTCAACAGGCACTGAGTGAAATGAGAGCTTTAGTGTGCAGTTGTATTGTTGACCTTACTGACCTTCTGCAGACGAGCGCGCAGGTAGCTGCTGAGCACAAAGCGAATCCTGTCTATTTCCATGTGATGGACGCTGGCCTTCGCGTCGCCTTTCTTCACCTGCTGCAAGTTGGCATCCTGTTGGAGGAAAAGATCAGGACACCGTCAGAAATGAACATTTCCTTTATTCAGGGTGACTTACAATGACCAGAAAAGCAAAAGATTTGGAATAGAAATAGAATAGAAATAATAGAAACCATTCATCTATAACTTTAATTGTTTGAATGAACGTGCACAGATGCATCTCTGCCTCCACAGCTGGATTTGATTTAAGGATTCCAACAGCAATAATGTAAAAAGTACTACTTGCATAGACCATTTCACAGTTGTAAACATAAACGTACCAAATGTATTACACTTTATTTCCTGTGGCAGTGAATGACATCAGCTGACAGCAAGTAAACATGGACCCAAGCTGTTGCCCAGCAATGCAATTGCATTGAAAAGGTCTATTCAACAACTTCAAATATTTGTTTTTCACTAAGCAAGGTAAAGCAAACCAAGTAATACAGACACGTTTCAATACAGACATAATTTTACACATGTACACTTGTCTGGTGATATATTTTGTACTATTTCCTCACATTTATGATGTAAACAATTGACAGAATACCAGAGGTGGAATGCAACTAAGTACTTTCACTCACTTACTTTACGTTTTAGGTAAAAATACTTGAGTATATGAAATGCATCCCACTTTATCCTTCCACTCCACAACAAAAGGCAAATATTGTGCTTTTTACATTGTATTACTTTTTAGGGCTTAAGAGGACATGAATACCTTTTACCACCAATGCATAACAATCAGCCCTGCACCACAAAGCATGTGATGTTTAGGGACATTTCCAAATGTGAGTCACGACGGAACGTACAGTCAGTCAAACAGTCAGTCAGTCAGTCAGTCAGACAGACAGACAGTCAGACAGAGAGCCCACAGAGATGGAGGTATTCCCCGTGTAGTTTACCATGTGACTCAGCTGCTCCATCACACACTCCACCACCTCCGACTTGTTCTCCAGCAGCTCGGGGGAGAACTTCTCATTGAGCCAGGCCTGCGGGACACAGAGGAGCACAGAGGAGCACAGAGGAGCACAGCTGTGAGGACACGACACGTCTAACGAGGGTCCTTCAAACAGCATAACGACGTTCACGTCCTCTCACTTCTTCCAGTTTGGCGATCAGCTCCGCCGGGGTCATCACGTCCTCCTGGGCGTCATCTTGCTGGACGTCGCTGCCGTCCTCAAACAAAGCGTCCGACATAGTTTTACTCTGCGAAGTAAACAGACTAAATGCAGAGATTTATGTTGAACTTTTAAATGTTTCGCGAAGAGACAACCACTAGCAACAGGGCAGCGTAAATTTACTGGAGGAACTCCTTGTTTATTCGCGCCATTACAGCTAATCTCGCGAGAATACAAAATGTATTCTTTTCCCTGCGTAAGATCTGTCAGGCAAGGTTCCCCCACAGGCTGTGTGGAGTGTGTACCGTCGATGGACTTTTAAAGAGAACAACCTTACCCGAGGCTTACTTATATAAAGTAAGGCTCGGGTTTCTAACGTGGTCATTGGTGTCAGCTTCCGTAGGAGAGGGATTTAAACACAGCCTAAAAGTAGCGCTTCCTGAGAGTCTGAACTCAGGGTTCGTTAATTAGGCTTATGAATACAAAGAGTATATATTGTACTGTATGTAATATGCACTATACACTCTATTTTGAAAGTATAATGATGGTACAACAAATTACATTTTCACGGAATTATAATTTGAATGAAAAATATGTATAGCTGATGACCACAGCTATTTTTGATTATTGAAACACACACACACACACACACACACACACACACACACACGATTTATCCCCAGTCAAAACATGGAAACCGATTTCCCACAGAGATTCCCAAAGTCAACATGCCATGTCTCCTCTGCACACCGTGTGCATCTCCATGTGAATTTAACAGAAATGCATCATCTGCTTGGTTTGTTCCAGCTGTCTTGTTTCAAACAACGCTGTGGTCTGCAGCAGAATCTCATTTGTCTGATTTCCTCATTGCTCTTGCCTCAGAATTCATCGTTATTTTCACCAGTAATGATCTTGCGGTCACTTTAGTGACGTTCAGTATTGCACAGTTCCTCGCAGTAGCTTCCTCTGGACTTATCTCATTAGACCGACAGGGTTTAAGTCAAGTTGCACCACAATCTGAAGAGCTACTGTCATTTTATAAAGTAACTAAACAGACACCATTGCCACAGCTACCAAGATCATCTCCAGAAGAAAAGTTTAAGGTAAAAAACGCCATGATGTAAAAGTCAGAGTGAATGCAGTGCTGCAATGTTTTCCGGATGGCAGCATGACTAATCGCTTTCTTCAGAAAAATGTCAGTTTTTAAAATAGCTGTGCACAGTGAAAAACATGAAAACACAGACTTGTTCTATCTATTTTGTCATAATATTGTGACTCCTGTACTTTATTTTCTTATTCTCTGATGACCTACTCAGATACATGGAGCCCATTTGTTCCTGCATGATGAAAATATAAATAAAACCCATAATACTGATGATGTCAATCACTCATAAATCAGGTGACAAATTCCAAATCTACTAATAATTAAAAAAAATAGTTAACATGGTCAATAAACAGATTTAAAAATCAATGACAGGTAAAGAAACAACGTTTCTATTCAAAATGTTTCGAGCTATGGTGAAATATTTTAAGATGAAGAAACATTCCTATATTTAAAAACAAAAGACCAATGGTTTTTCATACAATTTAATGTTTATTTTTGTCATTTTTCTATGATAATTTACTTACTCTCTGTTTAAATACATTTGCATGACAATGACATCTGCTTATACTATATTTGAAAAATATCTAAACATTGATACATGGTACATACAGTATTGATAAGGTAGCATTATGTTCAACAGACTTCCCAAATACAGTACAACAAGAAGGTTCTTTGCTTTCAATACAAAGTATTCTAATTGTGCAAGTGAGAACAAATGTGCAACAACTGTGGTTTTGGTTCATTTAAGTGGTTATATTTAGGCCAGCTATTGAGAATTTGGCATAATGACAAAACTGTCATTTCATAAGTACTGTGGCTTATTGTTTTGCATTTAATCTAACTATAGCAATACAAAATAATACATACATTTAATAAGTACATTTTGCACAGTTCTGCTAAGAGATACAAAAAAAAAAAGAAGATGCATTTGTTCGATGCACGATTTGATCTATAATTACTGTATCTCTAGCCATTGCTGTGACTTCATTTACCGTCAGCATAGTTTGGTTTTGGCCCCAGAAGGTCAACACAGTCACACAGTTATTACAGTAACTAGTTTACCAATGGGGGATGGCTGTTTGTGAAGCCACATCCCCTAAATATGTATGTGTTGCATACTTAAGCCATGTTTAAAAGACAATTAGGGCTTTACCAAAATGACTATGAGCAATAGACAAAGAGGCCAACAAGCCCAATGGCTGCCTTCTTCAGTCTAAAAACAAAACAAACTGCACTTATGTATTATTCTTATTCTTATTATTGAAGTCTAGAGTTGAAATACCAATAATCACAGCTTGTGAGGGTAAAAGGGATGCATAGCAGGTAGGGCATATCCAGTTTGGGGATTTAACAGAGGAATGGAGTAGGGATATGGGTAAACAACTGGCCCCATGGGAGCAGAGTGAACCGGACTCATCGGGACGTGTCGGTATATTAGTTGAGAGTGAGGTAGTCTCATTCTATTGGGGAGAAAAGCAGGATGTAATAAAGGCTGGTGTCGAGAGTCTCTCCCTGATTTGTCGTAGCTCGACAGGACGCACGACACTGGCAGGTTGGCCGTGGAATGGGCCAGACTCTGCTGAGTGGGGGGAACTTTCTGTTGCATTGTCCTGGATTTCTCCCTCTTCTCTGGCTGATAAAGCCACGGAGCCATGTTGTTCAGCTTCTTCGCACAAGTCAAAGGCTCGTCCTGCTGCATCAACCTGCCCTGCTGGATTTTATAACCTGGCCGAATAGGAGCGGGCCGCAGAAGCTGCACAGATTTTGGAATAACTTTGGTGAAACTAGAGGTAGATGTTGAAGCCCAATCCAATCTCATCGTGGAAGAGGAGAATGACTCGAAAGGTTGGCTGGAATATCTGCCTCTCCCTTTGTGGATTGGCTTCCAGTCAGAGTCTTTATTCTGGACCTTAATGGAGTCCGCGGATTGGGAGCTGATGTCTTTATTCTGTCCTGCAGGGTCTTTGGATATCTGACTACACTTCCTTTCCTCACTACAGCTGGGTGTATTTTTCACAGAGCTAGTACAGTTTCGGGAAAGTTCAGAGCCTGATGCAGGATTGTCTTCATTTCCTTCTGGACCGTCCTCTGATGATACAGAGTAAGGGGAAGGGCTGCGTGAAGAGGAAGGGGATGAAGGCAGCGGCGAGCTGTCGGAGGAGTCGCAGTTCCGGCTGGAAGAAGCCCGGGCCGGAGACTGGGAGCAGTGGATGACGGAGGGCCTTTCTTTATCCTCAGTCTGAGGATTCAGTGGCAAGATAAGGCTCGCCTGAGCCGTCCGCTTTTTTTTCTCCAGAGGAGAAATGACCTCTCCGGCAGCAGTCGGGATGTGAGCAGTCCAGGAGCTGGATGTGGGGACCTGGACAAGGTGGGCATAGACAGAAGTGTGAAGCCCGGTGGCGGTTCTGTTTGGCAGCGAACAGTCGGGGCGGTGTCGATCAGAGGTGGCGGGCCAGTGAACGGGGTGAGGATGCATCACTGCTTCACTTTGGCAGGCAGCCTCCGGACTTCCCTCGGTGAGTATCTATAAAATGACACAGGGGATGTTTGAGGACACCTTATGTGCTAATACAGATTTATTTCTTCTTGAGACCTTTTCTGAAATAAAGTATGTTACCTCTATCTCTGAGTCAATCTCTCTATCCGACTGAGTCCTTCTCCTCTTCCTTTCAGCCTTTGTGACCTTGCCATCCAAATTTCTCTTATATGGCTTCCGCGGTTTGCTTGGAGGCAGAGGTCTGTCCTCCTCTCCTTTTATTTGTCTTTCAAAGGGCAGCACCAGCCTAAACAAACCACATCTCTGATTATGAATCAGTTGATACAGTGATTGATTTTACAGGTAAGTTTGAAACAAAATGATGCTCACTTCTCATAATGTCTGCGAGTGCAAGTAGCAGCGCTTGTGCTACCTGGACTTCCTCCCAGCTCATCATACACTTTCTTCCAAAGACGTCGTGCTGTCACCTGTTGAATAACACAGTGTAAGAAAATGTGCATATGTAGCGACACATGTCTGTAATGGTTACAATAACCTTTTATTTAAATGTAAGAGAAGTAACTGACAGAGACTCAATGGCTCGTCACTCCAGGTACCCTACAAACTGAAAGTCTGCTTAATTTGTGACTGCCACCTGGGGGCACAAATCATAATTCATGATATATTGTCATATTATTTTTTGTGTGCAGTTCTATCCATATGTTTGGATATAGAAAGTCCTTCCATATGGAGGAAACGGTGGTGATCAGATATTGTTTGAAGCTTAAACTTATCTTATACCTATTTGTTCACTCTTAATTTAAAGTTTTTACTTTTTTTATTTAAATGTGTTTAACTGTTGTGCGCAGAGGATGTTTTGGCCCGAGGTCTTCTCTCTCCTTGGGCCTTGAGTTAAATAACAAGTCTGCTGGTTTTCACACACACTTATATTTTAGAAGTAAGTAGGCAGCAGTGATGGTGGTGGTGAGGGTCAACCCTGTTTAGAGCCCCAGCCCTACTTTAGTGCGATTTCAACATGAGCTGCACGCTCAGATCTTTTCCCACAGTGTCAACATCAAAGACAACAGAGCAAAGAGAGCTCGAGAGCTAAACGTCCTCCAGTGTGGTAAAAAACAACGTGTTTCAGCACCTGACCTATAGCTCATTTTCCACTTAGAAACCTGTAAACACACCGGTCAAAGGACTATGAACTATAGTCAAATTAAGAACTTGTACTCACTGAATCATAGCCCCCAAGTTTCTCAACCGCTTTGTAGATCCTCCAAAGATTAACTGTGGAAAAAGACACACATGAGAACTTCCTTTGTATTCAAATGCCGTTTATTCAACGTCAAGCACAGTGCTAATGAACATCAACTCACTCTGTTTGAAGCCCAGATGTGGGATCCTTTCTATAGGTGTACCTCTGTCCTTCATAAAAGAGTGCAGACTTGATACAAATGCCTTCTCCTCCATTTGCACTAGCTTGGGCCTCGCTTCTTCTTCGCATTCAGTCGTAGAGTCATAGAAGATCTCAATGACAGAGGGAGAAACCTAGTGTGGAGAAAACAGGTGCGTTACAGAAAACATGTCAAATGTTTTGCATGGAAATCAAGTAGCTGAATGTGACATGAGCCACTGCACTGATATAGAAACCTGTTTTACCGAGACGGGAAAGAAGACACACTGAGTAATCTCATGGGATGCAAATGTTGAAATGAAACATCAAAATCAGAGAGTAGGGTTCTACCGCTACTTTCAATAGATAACCGCTACACATCCTGTCTGGAGAGAAAGCAGCAGACTTGTGGGGTTTTTGGTCTAGAGTTGTTGTCAGTCACCGGTATCACAAATGTCACTTTGAAAAACAAACATGAAGCCAAAAGCTGTTATATATATATGTATATATATATGTATATATATATATTAAAGTGTTGGAAACAAACTTTGAATAAAGATGCTGCTTTGTAATTTCTAAGAAATAACTGTCAGCATGTTTGCTGTACTTCTGCAGAACTAGTTTCATTAACAGTGTAGATACCAAGAAATTAGACGTATCAAGTGTTACAACCCAGACTACCCAGAACTTCAGTGGGGAAATTGACAATGTCACTATTTGTGGTTTTCAAGAAAGGAGAAATGAAACAGTGAAGACCAGCAGAATCAAAATCAACAGTTAGACAGCTTTCAAGAAGAGAAGTATAAAACATTAAAGTATTAAGAAGATATGTTGTTGATGAAGATGATACAGTGACTGTATTTTTAACACAATTATGTTGTTGTTGTTGTACGGCTTTAGACGTTTGATTTGGGGATTGCGCTTTTAAGTTATCTCTTTAAAAATAACTCAACCTTATTGTTTTTTGGTGCATACAGTATGTGGTATAAATAAATGGTAGTAGTCAGTCTTTCACTGCAACAATATTATTCCCACTGGCTCAAACAGCCCAACTACTCACTTCTGTTATTTCATGCAGATATTTAAATGTGAAATCTCACATTGCGTGTTGTACCGATCAATTTCAATAGATTGGATGTCAAAAGAAGCCACAATGGACAGTGTCAGTATCTTACTTTGAATCAGCACACGGAGAAGCGGCTTTATTTCTGTAGCAGTCATTGTTCAACAAATCAGCTCGACGTGGTTTCATATTGAATAGAGTTCCTCTATGTGGTTCCTGGTTCCGAGAAGTAGGCCTCCAGAGTGAGTAATAGTGAAGGTGCAGGCCTTTAACCAAGATTACCCCGACTGAGTCACAGTTCAGCGGCTCCACAATGCCGTTCCCAGCCAACAATACTCTGACTTTCCACTTCTGTATCACCTGCTTTTCCCACTGCAGATATTATGTTTCTACTCAAAATGTCTAAAAGTCATATTTGACATATATACTATATACTATTATATACTTTTAATTGTCTGTATTTCCACAACTGTGGTTGGCTGATAAACATGCTACAAAATTAGATTTCCACCTGCATCTAAAATAACGAGAAGGTGGTGCAGACGTTAAAATTGCAAAATCTTCTTGGGATCTTGCTTAAGATTCACCGGTATTCAGTAACTTTCAGTCGCTGTTTTCGGATCTGATTCACAAAACTTTGAGGTTCATGCATCCATGGTTGCCAACAGGAAACGTCTGCACTCGAAGCCACACACTATAGACCCTTCGCTGCAGATCTCAGTGTGAATATCATTGTGAAACACACATTTCCACCAGATACATTTTTTTGGAAAACTGCGTGGGTGGTGTTGCTGTCAATGTGTCGATGTGTGATTCTCGCAATGATTGTCAGTGGCGTGCTGTATTGATGCTATCGGCAGGCCACAGAAACCACCAGGCTTTCAACTAACATAAGCCTTGGAAATTTGATGAGCTAATTTGTGTTTCTCATATTGTACCTCTCATTTCACTTACCAGAATACTGGCTTGTGAAGACCTCCGGCAGTTTCTCTATGTGCAATGAACATATTGTGGTGTGTCTTATGGGGTGAGATGTGCGTGCGTTTCATGGCCCTCTCATGATACAAAGCAGAATCACATATTCCTGGTTACTCATTTCACAGTCAGCCATCAAGATGAAACAACTGTACTCACAGCACTTGAAAAAAAAAAGTTGCCACTATCTCAAATTCACAAAAAAAAGGAAATGAAAACACAGCTCACTCTGAACAGTTATGTCTGTAGTCACTGATTAACTGTAACTGATGGAAATTGCCCAGACTTCAGCCGGAAGCCCAACGGACATTTCATCAGCAGTGACTAAGGTTAGTACCTGGTTCTCTGTCCCCGTCTGTCTGTCACTGGCTGCTGTTTGTTGTGATGTCTCATTCTGATCCTCTTGAGCTTTGTTAGACACACAACAGGGAAAATAAATTTAGCATTTAACTCCAAAAGACTAGTGCGAATTTGATTTCAAAGAACCACGGTCAAGGTAGCAAGCCCTTCAAATAAATATTGGAAAACGTTCCACGTTGCAGAAACATCAACAGGTTAAAACATATCTTTCATAAAAAAGTATTAAAGCCGAACGTCATCACTGCTGGGAATGTAGTCGTTTTATGTCATTTACGTAATGGTCAGATGATTGATCAGCACAAAAAATAGAAATCTGTATAACACATTGTCAACTGAGTGATATAAAACCACAGTTTGCAAAACCACTTCCTGCTCATGAACATAACCACCTGTATGCTGCACTGTATGATATTGTAACACATAAACTACAATAATTGGCAACGGCGAGATAATCTGAATCAATAAACTGCAACATACGTAAAACATAATAATTCCTTGTACTTGATGATTGTTAAAAAAACAATGCACATGATATTACTATTGGTACTGGAATATGAGCTATTAATAAACACTGTACATTTTATTCTTATGCTTCCCTCAATATTAGGACTGTATTAATGCATTTTATGAGGGAAAGGGAAATTTAAGACCACAAGCAATGAAATGTAATTCTTCACAAACTGTCAGGTCCAAACCTCGTAGCCCTCCGCCTACAGTGATATCACTTGTGTGCAAAACCAATATGCTTCTCTTTTGAGATCACGTATTTCCTGTGCTGCGGCTTGAACCTTTAATTCTGCTTTCAGTAGCCTCTGACTACTCTATTTCTTGTGTTGAGGAAATATTTTTGTTATACAGAATAATTTCTCCAGCACTTTCGAACATGTGCTATTCATTTTTATGGGTTTGTTTCTTTGACATTTAACAAATGCATTAGCTACGGTGTTTTCACCAGATATTGATATCAGTCTGAATATTGTGATAGATTAATTATTAATTCCTGAGACAGTATATGGTTTTCTAAATCAAATTTGTTGGTTTCTTTCACAAGTTAATGTATTTACATTACTTCTGCAAAAACAGATCTGGTACAGTTTTTCATATATTGTTTAAAGATGGTAATTTAGTGTTAATATTTATCAAGATCAATATCTAAAACTATACAGTACAGTATTTAACTGATTGCAGTAAATACGTAAAACAGTAAACAAACATAAAAGTCCTTCTTACCCATTTCCAGAAGTTGTCTTCTAGTCTCTGGCTTGACAGTTTTGTGACAGTAATTCATGCGGCACCCTCTTCAACTTCACACCACAAAACAGGAAGATGTCTCCACAAAACAGTTTCATTGGTTGTACTGTTTGTCTTGCAGCAAATGAGTCTGGGAAACTGAGTTTCTTTCTTTGTCAGTCAAGTCTCACAATGTCTGTTCTCTGTTTCATCACCTGATTTTCAGACAAAAAAAACAACATCTGTGTCCAATTGTTTGTTCTTTGTGTCCAATTTTAACAGAAACGGATGCTATGCTAACTAAGTAGTTTATTACTTAGTTTTGTTAGTGTCTTATGTTTCCAATGTTGCTTGCAGCGCATGGAACTGTAATGTCATTACTGTTTTTTCATTATTATTTTGCACATGATAAAAATATATCACAGACGAGACTAATAAACATGCACGTCTTTATAGTAATTCAACAACGTTTGTGATACAATGATTTAAGCCTAATCACCTTCAGTGTGTAGACTGGACTCAAATTCACCAAAAATAGCTGCATTTAGGGAAGTGAAAGAAATATTCAACTGATGCAAAAGAAAGGGTTAAAAGTGCGTACATGTATAACATCTTCCAGAGAATACATCATTAAAACAAAGTATTTTTGTTTTTTATTCTCAAAAAAGGGAAGCAAGGCTGTGCCACTTACTGCAAATGTCATAATTTCTGAGTAAGCATCAAATATTTCTTGCAGCTGGCTAATGTTTGTTACACAATGAACATGATAAGGTGATTCCGAATCAAATGTCTGTGGAAATTAATATTGATTTTGAGAATACGTGTAATCATTCATAAGGGAGAAACAAAAAAACAAAAAACAAAATCTTTTGAAGCTGTATAACACAAAGTATTGAACACAACGAGTAAGCATAATTTGTAAATATCTTGTTTCCTTACTTTATTATGAGTTTGTGATGTCACAGTGTCCTGGAGTCCACCTGTACATCACTGCAGCAAGGTAAGAAGATAAACCATTGATTACTCTTTCATTTTGACTTAGGTGCATATCGGTTGCCATTTAGTGCATAGTATTGTTCGAGTTTAAATCAAAACGTTCATCCCTGACCCAAGTGTGAGGTAGTAAATAGAACTGCTGATATGCAAACCTAAAAGCACCCAAATAGAACAATTTTGCGCTCCAATGGCATTAGTGTAAAACGTGCTTTAAAGTAGAGACACACAAGCATATAGTTTGACTAAGTAAACGCATGCTCTCAAAGCTATAGGTAAATGAACATTTTGAGATTGGCTGGTAGTTTCAGGGACTAAAGACCTTACATTTTCAGGAAGAGGTGAGGACCTACTTCTTTAAAATGGTTCCTCCTGGCCATTACCTAAAAGATATTGGCTAAATATAAAATACCAGGACAATGCAGAAGCAGCTTTTTCAAATAGAGATGAGTGGTAAAAAAAACAATCAGCTATTTCTACTCCCCGTTATGAGTCAGAGGGAGTCGTGTCAAGATGTTATGTACCTTCTGGCCATATGGAAAGCATCAAGATCAAGTTACTTTCCAATGGATTTCATGTTTGATTAAAGAAGGCAGTTGCTCTAGTATTTTTAACCTTTTTCAAGTATTTTCCCTCCATTTTCCTTTGTCAGCCCCACACTCAACACATTTACACGATCTTGTGTGAAACACCCTGACGAGTGATGAAGCTGCACTCGACACGATCCACATTTCCTCCCCATGTTTTTGATCTATTTAAAAGGGGATGTCCTATTCCCCCATCTGTTGCGGATAGAGTGTGACATTTCAAAATGATTAACATTTAAATGTCAAAATAACCAAATATCTACAAACTGTCCAAATCTCAAGAGGGATTTTTTTGGGGTTTGATCGACACAAAACAAGTTCTTGTTTTGCTTTTTGAGTTGCTCAACTAGGTGCGCTGCAAATATGGAAGGAGTGTGATATTAAATTGTTTATGTTCCCACACCTCCCATGTGAATAAAATATGTAGATATAAAATATAGGAATACAAAATCCCATCTAGATTAAATATCTGATTCGCTATAGCCTTCATGGGGCAAGACTTATCAAATGCAGAAATAAATAAATAACTTGTGTGTGGTGATATTTGAACTACAACAACACATTTATAGTTTATGTCATCACGAGGCTTCACAGAACATTTATTTTAATACCATTTAATTGTGACAATGTTTTGCAGAAACTCTTGTGATCAATTTTATCTCCTGAAGCCAACAACGAATGTGGAGACGATGAGCAAAAACATCGGTTAGAAGATTGAGAAAATCCCCAGCTATTCATTTCAGACTTTCACTGAGATAAACAGGAGGTTGAGATGAGGGCAGCACAATGTAAATGACAACGTGTGGAGAAAATATTGTGAATTCAACACACACAAGATTTCCTGTCTGAAGTGAGTCACTATCCTGGGAACAATCAACAAATGTTTAAGAGGTACGAATGATTCCAGTCATGGTGAGAAACGGTCATTAGCTGAAAGACATTTTCCCAGAAAAAATGGGTTTAGAGAAGTTTGTTTTAGGGATAAGTACAAACCAACAGAAGTTTATCTGCAAACATTAAAAGCAGAGGTGTAAGGCTTAAATAGTGAGTTCATATTTTTTTTCATCCACAGCATTTCTAGAGGGTGTAGGTTGTGTTATTTTAATAGGTTGATTCATTTAGTTACAAGCTAATATTAAATTACATTTAAAAACAAAATTTGATACAGGATGAAACTGAATATTTGGGAACTATTTAAGAGACTAAAAGGTGTCAGAATGCAGGACGTTTTATTGCAGGAGGATTTTAATGAAACACTCGAGGCGAATTTCAGTTGGTTCTTGAGTAATATCTAGCAGAAGTGAGATTTGCATAAAAGATAAAAGAATAGCAATTGATAGCAAATGTCTTAAACACACAGGGAAAATCCAACATTACTGATGGAAATAGACTATAGAATAAAAAAAAAACATTGGAAATATATTTCATGCATTTATATTATGTATTAATTTAAAAATGTTAGGACATTCAGCCTAACAAATATATTAATACAGGATGTGGGACAGAAAAAAAATAATCAGATTTTCATGTGAAAATGAAACCCATGCATTACAGGTGAATTCCCCAGCTGTTGCCTCATTCCAGGAAACTGATTGTAGAGCACATAATGTGTGTACGTACTTACGTCTGAGTTCTTGTTAGACTTCTGAAAATCCCTAAAAGGTTTTGTATGTTATTTCAAGATTTTCTAAAATGTATGTTGCCTAGGATGTACGCTCAGCCGATCTGAAAAGATGTGACAACACGGCTTTGGTTATTTATTTTATTATGAAGAATGTCTGTGCATTACAATAGACTCTGGAAAAACAAACAATAATGCAATGGATGCATGATGCCCTTTTCTACTCATAATTCATTTTTCCTTTTATAGACCAACCTCAAAGCTTAAAAGAGCAAAAATTTTGTTCCAATCATAAAAACAATGAACATACACATTTTCAATTTCTGCAGTCACTTCCCGTCATTATGGCACCGTGACATCGCAAATTATTTACTAGAGATCTGTAATGCACTCAAATTCAACCTCAGACCAGCGAGATCCACACAAAGAAAAATAATGCTGACTTTTGTTTTATTCTCTTTAGCTTGCCCATGAAATGTTAAATATGTTGAAATAATCTGGTTCAGATGACGAAAGGAATGAAAACAATAAAAAGTCACAGTTAAAAAGGGAACTGAACTGTTTGATGCATTCCCCACTAAAGCCACCCAGAGCACAGCAAACATAATCTGATTTGTTTTAAATATTCACTTCAACCACAGCGAGATCAGTACTAAAACATGGTTTGGAATTCACACAGAAATCAATCACATAAAAAAGGAAAGTTCAGTCTGCCGGTAAAGAAAGGCAAAAACAAGGCAAAGGATTATACTGTAGCTGGTACCGCCATCTTTGATTCTTTTTTTTTCTTCCTGAAACGTACAGGAACGTTTGCTACAAGTAACAACTAAACAATACCTGAAATAGAACTGAAGTCACTTTGTAAGGAATGTGAACTAGAAGTGCTGTTACTACGGAATTAAAGACTTAAAGGCTAATTTTGTACGGCATCACATTTATAGGAAAAGAGATGTAATTTGGGGGGGAAGCGGGAGCATTGGTCCGACTATGGGTCTTCACAAATCCCTAAACTATGCCAGCAGTTGCTCACAACATCTACAATTTAATAGAATTGCGTTCTTGAAAAGACGAGCGATTTCAAAAGCTTCTGGCCCACGATTACCATCCGCTCATTGGTCCATGATGTGGGGGATCGTTTTACTCCGTTTTAGCCTGATCAGCCCACTTGTGTGCGAGGACTGACCGTGTTGTTTTACTGCAGAGGTCTTCTGGGGCTGCCAGTGTGATAATCTGAGGGTGGGGGGTGGGGGTGGGATGGAGGTGTGGGGGGGCTGGGCTAGATAAGCTCCACGTAATTAGCTGGGAACATTCCAAAATGGCCGTCTGGGCTGTAGCCCCGCCACCAGCCCTCATCGATCATCTCGATCCCGGTGATGATATTGTCGGGATCGAATGAGATCTCTGTGTCATCAGCTGGAGGAGAAGAGCAGTGTCTCATAAACGGCAGCCAACATTTTCAATAGAGATGCACTTATTGCAATTTTCTTGGTCGATTCACGATTTAAAAAAAAAAAAGTCAGACATTTTCTCTCTAAGAACTATAGTTGACAGTATACACAAATATTTTTGTGAAGTTGAAAAATTAAGTGAAAAATCTACTGGTTTTAATGGGGTATTTTATTGTGTGAAGAGGGCACAGCCAAGCTAAAACAGGCTGTTAAATTGCTCTTTAATATTATTGACAGTTGATTGATTGATTAGGAATTAGTCCATTTACTCTTACGATATTTACAAAAAATTAAAATAAAACAACTCACCAGCCTGGTAGTCATACAAGGCTCTGGCACAGGTGCCTCTGTCTGGTGTTTCCTCAGCAGTCACCTCATAAGAGTTATTCTCCTCCACCTGGAAATGGAATAAAGTAACGCAGTGTTTCAGTTAAGCAATAGTTCATGACAGGACTTCATGTGAGCTATTACTTTTATAAAACATCAAGTATGGCATTCCAATTGAAGTAGTTTTTTTTAATTAATAAATAATAAAGTTAGATCAAATAAAATAGGCCATGGTGGGCTGCCTGCACATACAGAAGCGGTTGCTATGGATGCAGTTGCAATGGAACGTGGCCTGAACAAACAGCTCGCATATTTAGCATAATATAGCTGCTATTGGCTCCATTTCATTATCTGGCAATTAATTACATAATTTGTTACATCAATATATGTTGCCATATATTGTGCGGCCAATGAAAAACCTTCCAGCTTCAATAGGATGACTTTGACAACTGCTTTAGTGAGGTGGAGGTGTGTCGCTTTGCCTGGGTAGGATGTTGCTCCACTTTCCCCAGTCCCTGAGTTTCGGTTGCCAACTGCTCTGGAGAGAGGTTTCACACTTGCTGCCATAATCTCTATCGTGTCGAGGCCCGCATCAGTTAGTTTCTCTATCACGGTGCTGCGCAGGAATTTCATACTAAAAAGGCAAGTAAACAATCACCTTAGGAGGCTCTTCATACACCGCGGCCTCTTGGACGTAGGAGTTGGCAGCCGGTGTCTTCTCTGAAAAGACAGATTACCATTAGTATGATGCGTCTGTGCCGTCTACCTACCAGCAGGTGGCAGCAGCGGCAACAGTTTGGCTGGAGGGAATAGTATGCGCTTGTAACAAATTACAAAATAATATATATATATGAGAAGCAGATGGGTGGGTGGGAAAGCTGATGCTCAACACTGAGGCTGTCGTTGTGAGAAATGGGTCCCACCTTCACATTGCTCCTGGGGGGTCGCCTCCGGCTCATCATACTCACACCTGGACTGTCCATCATCCACATCAGGCTCTTATCGCCCAAAACACAAGCACAGACATGCATGTACACGGGGGAACACATTCACAAGTCCACACAGGCTGGAAACAACCACCCCTCTCAGACACAAGGGGATCGGTGGTATGTTTCACTTGAAGAGTAACAAAAACAATAATCTGAAAGTTTCTTAGGAAACAAGCACATTGAATGGAAGCATGATTTATGATGCAATTTGTGATTAAGGATTATGAAGATGATCACACACACAGAAACAACAATGACAAATGAAGCTTTAGCTTAAGTATGAGACTGTCTCCCAATATGTAGTGTATGCATTTTGTATGTACTAGTTTGTGTGAGTGTGTGCGTGCATGAGTGCGTGAGTGTGAGAGCTCACACCTGTGGCACGGACAGGAGAGGCGGAGCCTGCTGGCACAGGAGAAGCTTGGCGCTGAGGTGAACTGGCTCGCTCACTTTCATACACTGGCTGAGACAGAAAAGGGCTTTGCAGACGCCCTGAGCAGAGACACATATGGAACCCCAAAATCATGCAAAAAAAAAAAATGGACGCGAGAAAAAAACATAGTGCAGACCGGTGGAACAAAAGAAAAGAAGCGCAGACACCACGATGGAGACACAGCGTTAAGTAGGACTATGAGACAACTAGGCAGTCTGATGGAATGTTAAAGCTCTGACAAAGACAGAGCCGGGAGGCAATCTCCTTGAGAAAAATCACCGGTTTGTACTCTCTGCTGGCTGAGAGCGAGGCTAAGAGAGATTTGCAGTAATGCAGGAAGGGCTGTGACATTTAAAGCAAACGGATGTATATGGAGAGGTCACTGTGTTTGCAGGGCTCATACCTGGCTGGGGGCTGGCCGGGGCAGCAGAAGGAATGTCTGAGTCACTGGGAGTTATTCCCCTCTCTCTCTGCTTGAACATCTCCCTGGGGTTCATAGCACGCTGAGAGATGAGAGAAGCCGCCTCCTAGGAAAAAAAAGGAAAACAAATAATACATGCAATAAGCATTAGATGGCCGCAGGTTATTAATAATGCAGTGAGAAGTGTTGCTGAGAGAATAACTACAGAACAGATAGATGTTCCTTTAAATGACCACAGAGAAAGGAGAGCTCAAGCAGCAAAGAGTGGAAAACGGGGCGTTACATTGGGCTTCAAATGGTCCACATTTGATGAGAAAAACACAAACACTCGTGTTGAAATAGGCAAGAAAAAGGAAAGTAGCTCGGCCAGAAGAGAGGACTTTCAGGAAGGGGAACTCACGTTGGCCTTTTCCACAGATTCACCTCTCTTGACCGCTTTCTTCTGGGCGGCCTGGTCCTCCTGCTGCTCCTCCTGATAATGTCGATATCAATGTTGGCACGGCTGACATTAGCTACCTTGCTGCTTTAACAAGATGTGTGCGCTACCAAAACGTACTTAACCATCAACATAAATTCTAGATAAGTGGGTAACCCTCAATGTGAAATGTAAATTTCACACCGATCCACATCCACCCTCATTTGATTTGATTTGAATAAGGAGATCAGATGCGATCTCCTTATTATGCGTCAGGTGACTTCACAGTTGAAAACCATTTAACACAGGGGACATCTTGTGAGACTCACCGAGCGTTTCTCCTGTTCTTTGGGCTCAGAGTCCTGCTGCTGCTGGTACTTCCTATCATTTAAAAAAAAAA
>JACSYO010002128.1:2470433-2627933 GCA_016806645.1 Ophiodon elongatus
GGTGTCAACTCTTTCCTGGTCTATTTGGCTTATAAGGATGTTTTCCAACTTTCTGACTCTGAGGTATGCTCGGCTTCTGGTTAATATTAGCGGGCTCTACAGCTGTCTTGTCATAGCATGTGTTTTTTTAAGGCTGTTAGAAGTCTTTGGGGTAGACGACAGCGACCACGAGCTAACCTGTTTGTATCGTTTTCTTTTAGATCTATGAGGTATTCAGTGTAATCCGAGACCTTGGAGCCATTGCACAGGTGCATGCTGAGAATGGAGACATCATTGCAGAGGTAACAGAACAGAACCACCAATAAAGTATCACCTGTAAGCAGTTATTGACATTTTGAATGATAATGTTCTTGTGTGGACTTTTTAGGAGCAGAGACGTATTCTAGATCTGGGGATCTCTGGCCCTGAAGGCCATGTACTTAGCCGCCCAGAGGAGGTAAGATGGAGCACTGGCTTCTCAAAAGAGAGAGATTTTTGTGATGATGTACTTTAAAGATCAAAAGATTCAGGATAAAGTGTAACAATCATACAAGTATATGCAAAAAGAGACCAGGCTGATGAATCTGACTTTGTGTGTCTGCAGGTGGAGGCCGAGGCAGTCAATCGGTCTGTCACCATAGCCAATCAGACCAACTGTCCCCTCTACATCACCAAGGTGATGAGCAAGAGTGCTGCTGATGTCATTGCCCTTGCCAGGAAAAGGGGTAAGAATAGAAATGTTTCTTTGCATATTTACTATAGTCTGTCTGTCTTTTTTTGTGCTGACAGCATCCTGTCTACTCCTTTTAGGTGCCGTGGTTTACGGAGAGCCCATATCTGCCAGCTTGGGCACAGATGGTACCCATTACTGGAGCAAGAACTGGGCAAAGGCAGCAGCCTATGTCACTTCTCCACCGCTCAGTCCAGATCCCACCACACCCGACTACCTCAACTCTCTGCTGTCATGGTAGGTGCTCTGTGCCAGGACCTAAAGAGAACATGCCAGCATTTGATGAGTGTTACTGCAGTGTGCTGCATTTCATTTTTTTACCAAGCTATACCCTTTACATACACATACTTAATACAAAGATTGAATATTACATTTCGTAGATAAATGTCATGGTTTTGTCGTGAGTAATTGCCGATGTAAAACGTATCCATAGTCTTCTTGCTTTCTTTCTTTTCTAGTGGGGACTTGCAGGTGACTGGTAGTGCTCACTGCACTTTCCAGACATCTCAGCGTGCAATCGGCAAAGACGACTTCACCCTCATCCCAGAGGGCACCAACGGCACTGAGGAGAGGATGTCCCTAATCTGGGACAAATGTGTGGTGAGCTTGATGCGACCCACTTTTCACGCATTCCAAAAAATTCCTTTCACAAAGTTGAGGAGAGAGCAAATGACCTCGTAAGCCGTTGCATATGTTTAGATGCAAGTATGTGATGTGTTGTCCTAAAAGGTGACTGGCAAGATGGATGAGAACCAGTTTGTGGCGGTGACCAGCACGAACGCGGCCAAGATCTTTAACCTGTTCCCTCGCAAGGGCCGCATCGCCGTGGGGTCTGATGCCGACCTCGTGCTGTGGGACCCAGACACCACTAAGATCATCTCAGCCAAGACCCACAACCTGGTCAGATGCTTACTTAGCCTGTTTTGACTCTTATTCACAATGTATTTTAATAATTTGTGTCCCTGACATGTTAGGACTTTGTTGTTATGTTTGTACATGATGGGCTGCAATGCACATTGTGTGCATAACATGCTAAACCAGCTCTGTTATGTAATGTAACAGTATCCGGAGGGAGCAGACCAAACAACAATTTTCAGTTGTACTGCTGCACAACGTCCAATTTTAAACCAGTTTAATTCTTTATTTTTCATAGTTCTTGAAAAAAAAAAAAATGTTGGAATATAAAAACCTAAATATTTCTGCAAGTAACTATAGCTCTATGCATTTCATCGACTCAGTGTGTTTTTACTACTCCTGATCAAACCTCTTCTTTTCCCAGGCTGTGGAGTACAACATCTTTGAGGGCACAGAGTTGCGCGGAGGTCCCGCGGTGGTGATCAGCCAGGGCAAGATTGTGTTGGAGGAGGACAGCCTCCACCCCACGGAGGGCTGCGGTCGCTACATCAGCCGCAAACCCTTCTCCGACCACGTTTACAAGAGGATAAAGGCTCGCAGCCGGGTGAGTTCTGATTGCAGGTCGTCGCACCTCCGAGCAGACACACTAATCCAGTTGTACAGAAACTAAATTCTTACAATATAGGTAGCTGGTGAAGTGCACACGGCTTCTGGTCTGATGAATTGGCCTGTACGTTTAGCTCACAGAGTTGCGAGGAGTCCCCAGGGGCCAGTATGACGGGCCGGTGTGCGAGGTGACTGTGACCCCCAAGGTGATGTCCACAGTCTCCTCAGTGAAGACTTCCCCTGCCAAGCAGCAGCAGCAGCAGCAGCAGCAGCAGATTACTCCGCAGCCAGTGCGCAACCTTCACCAGTCTAGCTTCAGTCTGTCTGGTGAGCCAAAGCACACGTTCCTTCCTGTCAGCTGGCCTTGTTCACAACAAGGCAATTAAGTTCCAATGCATTATTTCTTGATTTCTTTTTTTTTAGGTGCCCAAGTTGATGACAACATTCCTCGTCGTAACACTCAACGCATTGTGGCTCCACCTGGTGGAAGAGCCAACATCACCAACCTCGGCTAGGCTCTTTCCTAAACTGAGCCAGGGGTGCAGGGCAACACGGGACCAGAGGCCACTCTTACCGCTGTCACATCACATCCGGTCACCTCTGACTCCCCCTCACCCCACCCACAAGCACTCCATCCATTCTTATTCACACAATACCATTATGTCACTTCGTGCAACAAAAAAAGAGGAAAGCACTATTCCACACTGTTTCATCTTTCCTGCCATATTCCATTGACGAGGAAGGATCAAGTGAATTGAAGCAGCTTTTTTTTTGGTGTTTTTTAAGCCCAGCTTGGTTATTGATGAAATTAATTTGTTTACATTTTTGTATAATTTTTGCTGTACATGTTTGAGCTGTTAAGTTGCCCTCTTAGCTCAGAAAGTTGACAGAAAAGAAGAGGTTAGTTTCATGGGCAGGCATTTTAGAAACTGCAGGTGTTTACAATTTTTCTCAATGCGCTGTTCATTTAACAGAAGTTATAATGCGCTGGTGTTGTTGTTACTGCGCCACCATTAGGTGAAAAGCCTCCATTGTCCATTTTGTAACACTGTTGAGCTGTAAGGTTGCTGTTTTAGTACAAAAATGTTACATTGTTGCCACAAAAAAAAGAATCGAAGTACTAATCATGAAAGGTTAGACTGAAGAACATGGTTTCTGCATCTCAACACCTAATTATCTGAAGTTTGCAAGTTTGCAGTATTTAATCTTTGTGTAAGGACTGTGTAAAACAGAACAATTCACCTTGGTCCTCCTTTTGAGTTATAGTTGCACTCTCTTCATTTAAAAATAAAATTGCTGTATATTTTTTTTATCACGTTAACTCATTTGGGAAAGCGCTGACTGCACTGAAAGGAAAAGAAAGGGTATTTTAAGGTTGAACTACTCATTCAACTCCGTCCTGAATATGGGGGGGAGAAATGGCTGGCACATAACGTTTTGGTTGAGTCACATGAACCTTTTTCCTCATCTCATCATTTAGTTTTTTCCTCATGTTTATTTAAAGGTTGTCAGGGCAACAAGCTTCCAATAATCCAACTGGTGTATATTGTTCAGGATACAGACAGACACTACAAAGAAGCTCGACTGTTTGCTGACAACCTCTCTGCACCTGGTGCTATATGACCATTGCTGTATATGTGCAGATGATGTCCACACACACACAGCACTCACCATTTACCCTGTTTTGACAAAATTTGTTTTGCACTCGTAACAATCCAAATGATAAAAATGTATGTGAGCTTGCAACTTTTTATTTGTATTGGATATGTCTGTATGTTTTAGGATATTTGTTGAATCAAACTACTTGCCTGCCTGTTCCGTAAGATATTGATAGCACACTGTATCTATGAAGGCTCTCTTTGCAGAAGTGGAACCATGATCTTTGAGACCTGATGAAAAATGCTTTGGTATGTATATGAAATCCCCAACAGTGTGTTGATGATGTGTCCTCTGTTCTCGGTGTTAGTGTCGTGAATGAGTTGTCAGATATCCAGTTTCTCATTGCTTAGCCCCTCTACCTGCCCAACACCGTTGACACCAGATTCACTCAAGGTTGTAATCGTATTCACTAAACCACAGCGGGTTGTCAGTTTCACGGCACTGTGCGGCCATACTGTAAAACACTGGATTATTTCTTCCTCATTGCCTTGTCAAGTGTAGGTTTTGTATGCCAAGCTATAATGTGAAGTGATTTACACTTTGGGGAAGTGTCCTGGTGATGGTTATTGAGTTGTGATGTTGAGCACTGTTGTTGCCCCTGTCCCAGCAAGTGTGATACTCTCTTGGTCATGTATGTTTTGTAGGATTCCAGGGTTTTGGGGGGGAAATCATCGGTCTTGTCAGCATTTGACCCTATTTGTGTTGACTTCAGTGGATTAAAATAATAAAAATGAAAGTTATGGTATTGACTGGTAATTGATTATTATCAAAAAACATCAGCATAATGTCCATGAACATTTAGGTTTAGGTTTATGAGACACCAATTTTTCCACAAAAATGAACTCTAAAAGAGTGGAAAACTGAATGTATTCTTCCTAATTTTGCATTTCTGCTCATTCAGCTGCGAACTGCATATGATGAGCTTATAAAATATAACATTATTTTTTCAACTTTCATTTTCTTCTTCTTCTCATTAGCTCCACCTCAATGAGCTCCAAGAGTAAAATGCTACTTGCACACTGAACACTGATATTTAAAGTAACCCTCACTCAAACATGTACATTGCATATTATTACTTCCCTTGAATATTTGAGCTTCATTGTACAGAATGATGTATGTGCAGAGTTTAGATTAGAAGGCTGCTTTCTCATTCAAGTTTCTCTGCTTACATAAAATCTCAATTCAAGGTGTGTACAAGCTGATTTTGTGACTTCACAACTAGTTTGGAGGCCAGTCGTGGTCTAGTATTCAACTTACTCTAGCATGGTGTGGAAACTTTAATTCAACCTCCAGCGCATATTTACTGAGAACAGACTATTCACTAAAGTAGGACACATCTTGTGTTTGCACATTTATAAAATTAAGATTTTTTCAACAAGGTAGTGGATGTAATTGTCAACTCTTAAACTGAACTTATTTTGTACAACAAACATATCAGATGCAAATAGATATATTTAAAAAATATTTTGGAGTTCTTAAATAATATGCTCATAGGCTTTTCATGCATCATGAACACTTGACTCTTAATGGAGCATTTTTACATGGTGTATGGCTACTGTTACTTAAGTAAAGGTTCTGAATCTTGGTCACATAACCAAATAATTGTAATAAGTTAAATAGAAGTTCACCAACACAGCAGTCTCCAATGTCCTTTTAATAATTAGTCTTTTACAGACATTTAACAATTCTAAAACTGTTTGACATATACAATAAAGTGACCTCAGAATCAATTTTTTTTCACACCACATCCCAGCTGTGGATGGAGTAACTGTAGATAGGAAGTGAGACACTAGGTGGAGACACTAGGTGGAGACACTGTTGCGATGCGCTGCCTCCCCTTTGGTTGTTAAGACACTTCAACCACAGGGAGCTGCCAGTAAAATGAACTGAGCAACTTCACAGTGAATGCACACATCAGCAACAGCTCAGTGACTAGCGATGCCCCCTGGCTGTCTGACAGTTGTCCAATTAGGACTTAGCATGATGAATGCACTGATTAAACCTGAGAGGGGAATCCTATAATGTCAATAACTTTACCGTCACTGATGAGAGCTTTAAAGGGAAAACAAAATGCATTAGAAAGACCCGAGTTCTCCTAGGAAAGGTATGTAAATATGAGTCACCAGCAGTGCTAGCTGTGCTTTCAATCCACTGAAAAAATAGACAGTACTATTTTAAGTCCAAAAGGGATTTTTCATCACTACAATATTGTCACGGATATTAATATAGAACTGTAAGCATTCATGATTAATTGTATTCCCCTTTAGAGTCAATGATTGTGAGCTTTATCAGAATATTAAAATAATACTGAGGAAATTAAGATTATTATTTATCATCTAAACATGAAAACATAAAATTAGGGAGTGCTGTTGAAACACATGGGGGGTGTTCTTGGTCTGTTCCAGTCTAATATCTGACTCCTGCAAGGCTGCAGATCTAATTAGAATATTCATTAAGCTATTGCATTTGGAAGATGATCTATTTTTATAAAGCGTGGCACAAAGGTATTCATTGGCTGATGTTTTGGTCATAATGCCACCACCTGAGAGAGACAAGAGAGGGAGGGGTGAACTCTGTCATCATCATCTGTAGTTTATTGCTGAAGCTAGTAGCTTCCTCTCTGAACGGCATCTGTGCAGAGATGGTGTGATTTAAAGGTTCACAGGCATGTCAGTCAATGACAACGCTGACACAGACAAGCACTCTCGCTGCATTGCCGTTCTCTCCCCTGTGGGTAAGCTGTTGACTCCACTTCTACTGCACTTAACACACAACTGCATCTCTTCCTGCAAAGGGAGTACATCTTGGTACTACAGAAGAAGAAAATAAATCAATACCGTTGGCAGAGGATGTCCTCTTGCCGTTTGATGCCTCTTCGTAACCAGAGAGACACTAAACACACACTCAGTTTCTCTCCTTTGCACTCGTAAACAGCACCCACAGAGCAGATCTTATGATAGTCGAGACTTTGCATATAGATGGTATCTAAAAAAGTACTGAAACAAGGAGTACAGCCTGAGGGAAGAATGTCTGAAACTGTGTATGACTTAACTTGACATCTCTAAATCTGGGGGATTTTTTTAAGAGGCTTGTGGGCCGGTCAGGATTGAGGTCAACAACCACAAGGTCAGTTGAAATTCCACAGAAGTATATTAAGACATCCATCTGGCACTGCTCGGAGGTACATAAAATTGTAGACATGTGAATAGATGAACTGGACGTTTTCAGGGGCTATATATTCAGTGAATCATCCAAAAGAAACCACAGAAGTCCTAAAATGTCCTCATAAATCCCTTTCTTTGGAATATGACATACAAATTTATTGTAATGTGACGTGGGAGCAGCAAAGTCCGTTAGTTTTTACTGTGTACGGAGCAGTTTACAAACATTATTTTGACAACAAGAACAGCATTACGCAAACTTTGGAGACAACAGGAGCACCACTGACCAGCATTTTTTTTAAAATTTGGTGAAATCATGCAATATATAAAATGTTCCTTTTAACAATTTTATACATTTGAACTGTTCTTTGGTAATATAAAACATGTAAACATTTTGTAATATTTTAGTCTCTTTACTATGAGGAATCTTTCTCTTGATCCACTTCAGGGATTCTTTTTTCTACACTTTTTGTATACACATTTGCTTTATTTTCATCCCTTCTCAGCTGTATTCTGCTATAGTTAGTTTTTAGAAAGCAAAAATCCATCTTCTTAAAGGGGTAGAATAAAATATGTATGATAAATATATATATATATATATATTTATTTTTCTTTAACAATCATATATCCAGGAAAATTCACAAAATGTTATCAAAGCTGAGACTTTTTAAAATATAAAATTTCAAAGCAGCCACCATCCAATACAACTCATGCAACAGTGCAAAAGGAAATATATTCTCATCTGTGACATTGAAAGAGGACTCATGACTAATGGATGAAGGATTATAGTGGCTATACAGGCTCTCCTTTTTCTGACAGGGACAGTTGGTGGATTTTAATGGTGGGAAGGTTTCCGGCTAGAGGCGGCTGGGCGCAGTTGGATTCCTGCGGGGGAGTCCCACCACTGAAGACACAGCAGCAGGTCTGATGGAAGCTTTTACTGCAGAATTTGGCCACTTTATCCCTGCTTGTCTTGGCCGGTCCCGATCCACCTGTGGGGCCTCCAGGAAAGACATTCCACTCCCTGCTGTCCCTGGAGGAGGGGGTTCTGGACAGGGCCGTGGAGGAGGAAGGGCTGAGCCGACAGTGCGCCCCCCTGCTGTCCAGTCCCAGGGTGAGGGGCTGACTGTGACCCTGAGTTTGACTCTGACCTGCACTCAGATGATGATGGTGTGGTCTGGGGGTCTTTCTCAGACAGTGAACTCCAAGTAAACTCTGGAAAGCTTTCTTAAACTCCTGGTTGGAGCACGGGTAAATGATGGGGTTGATGCAGCTATTGAAGTAACCGAGCCAGAACGTGATCTTGAAGACAGTGTCTGAAGGTCTGTATGCGGGAAAGATGGAGCCTGTTGGAACATTAGGGTGATAAACACTGCATTAGCATGACAGCAGACGGAACAACAATACCACAACTAAACTTTTGTCTGAGTTTGATGTATTAGAAAACAAGGGTCTAAAAGCCACACTATAGCGGCTCTGTGATGCTGTAGGCACAACTGCAATTTGAGCTAAATGCTAACATCATCTTTCAAACATGCTCTAAGTTACAATTCTGTCATGCCAATGATAAGCAGGTAATATTCTCCAAGATCCTTAGTTTAGCCTGTTAGCATGTGTTAGTGCAGGTGTCATTGATGAGAATGCAATTAGTTTTGCAGCTGTTTGGTATCCTCTAGAGACAAGCTGTATCAAAATTAACATTAATCCATCCAATAGTCATAATTAACTCTAAACCACAAATGTCAACCTCATGATGGCGCTTATAGAAAAGTCAGGGGAATTAATAAGGATTCAGCTTCTAATGAACATGAATGTCTATTCAGAATTTTCAAATCCATGCTTTATATGTCAATTTATTAAATATGTGAAATGTTTGACCAACTCGTGGTGCTAAAGGATAAGTCAGAAGCTCACTAAAGTCGCTAGGAGTCATCCTCTGTGCACCAAGAATATCTGTACCAAATGTCATGGCAATCCATCCAAAGGTTTTTGAGATATTACATTTAACCTGCCAACCTGCCGGTGGCGCAATCAGAAAAAAATCTGCGTATCACCTCATCCTCTAAGGACCATGAACATCTGTCAAAAAATCTTATGACAATCCATCCAAAAATTATTGAGATATTTCAGTCCTAAGTGGTAACCACTGATTAAATATTGCCTTCCCTTGCCACTAGCATGGCTGAAATCATAGTTACTTGCACTTGTATCTGTTCAAAGGTTGTGTTCATGTCAAATTAGCAAGTGATCTGCAACTACTGAGTGAAACATAATTGCTCGGATTGACATCTTCTTAATCTTTCAGTTTAATCCAGTTTGCACTAAAAAAAGCTCCCTACTTGCCATCAAGGTGAACGATTTTATTAAAATTGCCTTCATAAATTGAGCTGCTTGTGAAGTATTTACATCAGAAAGCCTGCGTTGGATATTTAATGAAGAAGCAGAGAAAATGGCTTAACAGGCACATTACATGCAGCCCTGTTAGTCATTGTAAATGTGACTCTTCATATATCCATGCAGTGACTCCCAGTGAAACATTAGACCAATTAAATGGCTGATTTCTTGTGTGTATCTATCTATCTATCTATCTATCTATTCTAACTATCTATCTATCTATCTATCTATCTATCTATCTATCTATCTATCTATCTATCTATTCTAACTATCTATCTATTCTATCTATCTATCTATTCATCCATCCATCCATCCATCCATCTATCTATCTATCTTCAGAGGGAGAAGGGGAGAAGCTGTCTTGTAAAATGTTTTATTAGACTGGCTGTTTCAGATGGTTAAACAGGGAAAATGAGAATGTGATATAGAGATGGATAGAAAGAAAAGGTGGAGAGAGTTTGAGAACAAATTGTTTTGTGCGCGGCTGTACAGATCATACGTTTTATCCCCAGCTGTGCCGAAAAACAATTCCTTTATAACCCTTCATAGAAAATGAAGAAAGGTATTGCAGCTGTTTAATATACAAATTGTTGTCCAAAATCAATACAACATCAATAACTGTTGTCTTATGGAAACTGTGAACTACAATTGTTGTCAAATAAAGCACATCGTGTTTTAGCTTGAATGTCAATGCCACATATATTAAAATGTCTCAGAACTCAGTTCAGCAGAATTCATTTTAAAGCAGCATTACTGTAATTTACTTATTTTTTGTAATTGGTGTAATCTGTCAGCAAACAGTTGCCTATTTACACATCCTTCAGACACAAAGCAACATGAGCATTCATTTGGAGTTGTGTCCACCTAGTAAATCCAACATTCACTCTCCTTTTGGCTTTGTTTTTTGTCTCCACCATAGACTGTATGAAATATGAACATAGTCTTCAGCTCGCTTAATGTTCCACTATAATCACAAGCTAACTTTGTCTCTCTGTTGTTATTGCTAGACAGGTACTGTAGGCTTTAGTGTTTTGTTTTTGTTTTTGCTGTGGCCTAAAATGACATTGGTGAGATTGGTTAGAGTAAACAAAAAAAGAAGTTGTGGGCTGTGAAACCCGAAACAATGATCTGATTGATGTTAAAACGCTCAGCAGAGCTGAAAGGAATTGCAGAGTTGGGTGATTCTATCTGTGATATCTGGATCCCGATGATCAATCTGTCTTTTAAGCCGACAGGAGTGCAACTTTTCACCCTTCTGTTGTGATGTAGCCATGTACTTCAGGGTGTGTCAGTACATCCTGACATCACTGTAGTTACAGGTGCAACAGAGCACACTTCTGACCACACCCAGAGTTAAAACTTTAAACCAAAGGGCACAGAAACACTGCTTTTCTGCCTGTTTCTATTTTTTCATTAATCACTCAATGATATTATACTTTAATTTGTTTGAAATGTCAAGGAGAGAAGAGGACAATCCACAAAC
Source organism: Ophiodon elongatus (assembly GCA_016806645.1). Classification (NCBI taxonomy): domain Eukaryota; kingdom Metazoa; phylum Chordata; class Actinopteri; order Perciformes; family Hexagrammidae; genus Ophiodon; species Ophiodon elongatus. The sequence goes on from JACSYO010002128.1 coordinate 2,481,301, forward strand.
AAACACAGAGCTGAAACAACTAATCATTTTACATTTTTTGACAAGATCGAATTCCCACGATTCATTTTTCTCAAAACAATGTTTAGGCTGCTGCAATAAACCAAATCAAACAACCATGACTTATCCAGCTCTACACGACAAAACCAGAACATTGGTCATTCACTCATAAATCTCTCATTGCCCAGAGACTCGTGGCAGCGGTATGCAGTCTGATGCCAGCATTAGAAAGGGAGTATTGGTAAGCTGAGGCTTTTCCTCATTTCCCAGTCAGGAAAAGCAAAAAACAAATTGCTGCTAAATTTACAAGCATTATAGCATTGAATAAATAAAAAAAAAGCCCAGAGGGATTTGTGAGGGTTTTGTCATATCTCATATACACTTGGATGGAATTTCCTCTCACATTCCCATCATATTGACACCAGCACATATAGTTGCTCGCTGTATGAATTCCCCTCAGGCACACTTCAGGGACAGTAGTGGCGGGAACATCAAATAAAGTCTGACACCGATGTGATGGCTTTATCTGTCAGTCCTGGACTGGCATTATGATGAAGTGAGAGAGGAAGGAGCAGAGAAATGACTTTAGGCTTCATTCAAAGATATCTGTTTGAAATATATGTTGGTCTGAAGTGCTGTGCTTTTGTTTACAGAGAGGAGAGCAATGCTGCCAGTCAGACATCTAAACATTTTATTGGGCCTATTTATAGAGCATCTACCTGGCCGAGTCAAAACGTTTACTACGCTGCTCAAGAGGCCACAAGACTTGAATGAATGACAGTAAATTCAGAGTTCGCCCGCAAAGGAGCAATTCAATTAACATCTTTAAAATCGCCAGCACTTAAAAACCTGGCAGCGGCATGATTCGATCTATAAAATGAATTAATGCAGAAGTTAAGTAGCTTTCTTGAAGTGGTCTGACTCATATGTGTGAGTGCAGATTATCAAATGTATGAACCTGTTTATTGTTAATTTGAGCCATGAGCTAAGTGGGGCAGGCTCATTCACTACCATGCACTAAAAGCATGCACGGCCGGCCCGGCTATGTCAACAAAGCAAGGAGAAGCTCTGATAACAACGCACACACTGAGGGAGAGCAACTTCATCCTCTGCTCAGGTACATTACTCCACTACTTCTTTACTGAGCAAATAGTTATTTGCTGCTATATCAATGCTCATAACGACCTATGTTGCACCTTTAAATTAACTGTCTTGTGCATATTTAAAGGAATAGTCACATCGTGGGAAACGTGCATTTTCTTTGTTAACGAGATTTCGATGAGAATACCACTTTCACATTTGTCCGTTCAATATTAATCTGGTGCTAGGAGACCATTTAACTTAGTTTAGCATACAGACTGGAAACGGGGGAACAGCTTGGCTCTGTCGAAAGGAAACAAAGTCTACCTATAAAGCTCACTAAGGATTTAAGTCTCCTTCTACCCTTTAGTTTTATTGACATGCTATGACTTTTCAATTTGTGAGCTTTAGATGCTGGTAGGTAGTTTTATTTTTACTTCACAACACACGAGGGAGAGTGACTACATTCTCTGCGCAGGGAGATATTACTCCACTATATCTTTGCATAATAAATAATTGTTTTCTGCTATATTAATGCTTGGAATTTCAAGTTTAACTTGTTTAACAACTTTTAACAACTGTTTAACAACTGTTGAGCTTTGCTCAAACAAATGCTGCATGGATCTTGGGCATCCTCTTAAATGATTGACAATCACATACAAGATGATAATACTCACCGATGGGTAGCACCAGGAAAAAGGGCAACCAACACAACACGAAGCAGCCAACCACAATCCCCAAGGTCTTGGCGGCCTTCTTCTCACGTGAGAACTTGAGCAGTCGTAGGGCGAAATGTGTGCGGCTGCGAAGGGACTCGTCCTCTAATACAGTTGTGTTGCCTCTGTGTATCCTGAGTATCACTCGCTCTGAATCGGACTTCTCTGTTTTGTGGCCCTCTCTCAGGCCCCGGCTCTCCTTGTGAGCTACCACATAAACCCGACAGTACATGGCCAGTATGATGGCCAGAGGGAGGTAGAAAGAGCCCACAGCAGAGAAAATAGCGTAGGCGGGCTCCTCCGTGATCTTGCAGATGGACTCGTCCTCAGGTGCCGGCTCTTTCCAACCAAACAAAGGTCCAATAGATATGATGATAGACAGCACCCACAGAAACATCACTGCCAGAAGCGCCCTGCGTTTTGTCACTATGGATGGGTAGCGCAGAGGGTAGCTGACTCCAATGTAGCGGTCAACAGAGATCACGCAAAGGCTCATGATTGAAGCAGTGCAGCAGAGTACATCCACAGCTGCCCAAACATTGCAAAAGGCCCGTCCAAATACCCAACGATCCACAATCTCCAAAATAGCAGAGAAAGGTAGTACAGTGGAGCTTAGCAGCAAATCTGCCACTGCCAGATTGACTATAAAATAATGTGTGACTGTCCGCAGGTGTCGATGGCAAACCACGGAGAGGATTACCAGGATGTTACCCACAATTCCAAATACAATCAAGACCCCAAGCACCAGGCCCAGAACCACAGCCTTGACCACGTTAAGCTCTGGGACTAAAACCTGGCTGCAGTTGGAGCAGTTCTGTGTTACAGAAGGTGGGGTCATGTTGTCCAGCACAGGAACCATCTATTCTAATACAAAGCTGATGCTCGACCCTGTCCTGCGCTGCAAAGGTGGACTGTAACCTATTTTATTTTGTTTCACAAAGGGACATCAGGGCATTCTCATAAAAGCCATTAGAGTAATGATCACATTAAGTCGGTCTTGTCACAACATCATTTGAATGATGATGCCTCTGGCAAATGAGCCATTACGTGCATCAAGAAAAATAAAACTACAGGATGCATGCAAAAACACTGAGAGAGAAGCATAATATATGCAGACCAAAATTTAATGTGCTGAAATCAGGTAATCCATCTTGAAAATGTTAGTGATGTTGAAACTGTCTGTGATTATGCAGCTGGTACAAAAAACCCTGCTAGAAAAGCATTATAAATGGGATACACAGGCGGGTGTTCTCATCTCGGAAAATCTTTGCATGTTCTATGAACCAAAAACTGCAGTTTGGGAACAAAATTATTTAAAAAGTCTTAGAAATTGGAGTGAGAAACCACTTTTCTGGATAATGTGGCAGGTGAGCAGTAGTCAACATCCAGGCTCTTCAGTATTGAACCCAGAGACAGTTTCAGCCCCAACACAACAACAGGATACAGCAACACGATCCAGCGCCTTTAAAAAGAGAGACAGAAGAATCTGCTTTGAGACAATTGACACAATTGTATGTCACATACAGAAAAACTCTAAATCATTCATCCTTGTTTTGTGTGTTTTTAAATGTTTGCAGTTCTTTTCCATGTTACCACGGCTCAGATCTATCAAGACTGTGGGCGAGAGACAACGTCTGAGCCACAGCTGCTGTGAGATCAATGTGTCCGTAGCCTCATCTTGTGCTTATCGACTAAACACAATATGAGGTTGAGTAATAAAGAAATCTAAACCCGGACTGACCAGATGCTTTTTCCACTGAAACATCTAGGAAACTTCACCCACCTAAAACTCCAGATGGCATTGAGCCAAATCAGAATAGCTAGAGAGTCAACGACAGCCTCAGACCTCACGACAGATAATATATTCATAATACATCAAAATAATAAATAATTTTATAATATTTAGAGATGCTGGTTTAATGCTAAGCTAAATTAATTGTCTGCAAGCTCTAGCTTAATATTTACAGCACAGATGTGAGAATGTTATTAATCTTCTCTATTGATCTTCTCATCAAACACATTTTCTAAAATGTACTATTTACTTTACTTTTGCGAGTGTACCCCCTACAACTCCTAATTGTACATTGTTGTTTTTTCGGCTTTGCTTTCTGTAATACCTACAGTACAATTTCAAGTAAAAAAGAAAAGCCAATATAACAGGCTAGTGTCATTGTTTATATGAATTCAAAAATTCGGTTGCTCAGTTGGATTTCTAAGTGACAATATTGTGCACTGCTCCTCTAGTAGTGTTGATTGTGGCCTGAATCGCTTCCTCTGACTTTGATGCATCAAATTAATTTTAGCTTGAATGCTCTGTCCATTGACTGTAAAACAATGTATTGGTTCCATGTGAAGTCCTCCACTTTGACAGATGTGAAATTAATCTTGTCTGAGCAGATTACTGATATTTGTAATGTGGGTGTTCCTTACCTAAACGTAGATTAGATCGGACTAGTAAAAGTAGTGCAGCCATGTTGACGATTTGGGGATTTTGTTAAGCTGCTTTATTTGAGACTAAATTAAAAGTTCGTCTGAGTTGCCCTCTTTTTCTACTGAATGTTTTCTATCTCTCTGTCTTTCTATTATCTATCCATCTATCTATCCATCTATCTATCTATCTATCTATATATATATATATATATATATATATATATATATATATATATCCATCTATCTATCTATCTATCTATCTATCTATCTATCTATCTATCTATCTATCTATATATCTATCTATCCATCCAGATTCACAATACTGCAGACTGTGCCAAGGCATCGGTGAGGGTGAAGGCATTTAGCAGTCCCCTCAAATCTTTAGCCCCCTCCCTCCTCCATTGCTCCTTGCTGCACTATTAACGATTGGCTGACCTTTTCCTCTGTGCCCCACAAACCGCTGCTCCTCACTGGATGTACACCTGTTTAGCATGTTTAAAGTCTGCCTTCTTTCGTACCGTAATGGACGTTTATGTCTCTGGTTGACTTCTCTGCTGGCATGGTGGCAAAGCCTGCACTAAAGCAGCCATCATAACGCAGCTCCTGAGAGCTTCTCCCACCCACTCAAGTAGAAGGAGGTGGACTGCTGGTGCCTCTAATGTAATTATGAAAGTAAGAGTTTATCCACAGGAGAACTGCAGGAGCTCATTACACCATCTTAATTTTCCACTGTAAAAAAATATTTACCTCAGCTTAAAATATTAGGTGTCCCTCCAGCATTGAAATGGTTTGCTACTGTTATATTAAACGTACTGTGTTGTATTGAAATAGAGAAAATAAGTTTGATTGATTTAATGTAAGACAAGTTCAGTCATATTGACTGAACCCACATTGCTCCTGTTCTTTGTTTATTCACTCAGTACTAAAGGCAGACGTTTATGTCAGTGACAGTAATGAGATGTATATGACATTTGTGGCTGCTCAGTAACTTTATTACATTAAAAATAAATAATATGGGAGTAAAGATTGAAGTGGTTACTAATTATCATGTTCATCTTTTTTTTCCTTCTTTTTTTATCAGAGAAAATGTGTTCAAACTAGAAGGAAGACTAATTTCTTGAGAGTCGACCAGATTACATCTCGGGAAGATTTCGTATTAATCAAACTTAACTTGATTAATTCTTACTACTCATACTTTACAATCATAAGACTTAAACTCTTAATACAACATTTGGGATACATTACATTTTAAATCACATCAGGATCCTGATTCACTAAATTGCAGTTTGAGTTTGAGGAGTTTGAGATTTCGATTGGGACGCATACGGATCCAGGTGCAGTAATGTAATGCACAGTGGTTCGGCTCTTTTCCAGCACGCATCTCTTTAATATTCATGCAGAGTATAACACACATCTGGGTGTTTTCCAGGAGCAGAACAGGTGTAGCCTACTAATGGGCCACTATACCAATGAGCAGCTCTATAATAAATTAGCTGGATGGGCTATAGATGCCTTGCTCAAGGCCATGTAGTAGTAATTTGTCTTGACTTTTGACTTTTGTTAAACGTGCGTTAAACGTTAAGAGCATGTTTCTCCACCACAGAATATTCTACTACTATGTGTTCTTGGCTGTTTCCCAAACACACACACACCAATCTGTTGAAGTGGCTGATGAGCAGCTGCAGCTCAGAGTTGGACAAGAATCCACAATTATGAAGAGGACAGTGGGAGACTTCCAGACTTCACTTGTCTGCAGCTATTTTAATTGGTCAGGAGTAAATATCCACTCTGGCTCTGTTGTCTCAGCCTCTTCACTGTGTGCTGAGAAATTTCCGGCTCTGTAAGATGAAGCCACTGTGCAGGACTATAGGTGATACCTGACAGAGAGAGTGCCATCCACCTTAATAAAAATGGCGGAGACAGGGACTTGTGATGATCTGCAGTCATTTGAGACCTCATAGTGCATTTCTCTTCTATACACACACACACACACACACTGTTAAACCCAAAATAATACGACATTCGAAGGATGGTACCTCATCATCTTTAAGATTTAAGTGAAAGAGATTGATTGAGACAGATTATAAAAACAACAGAAGTAGCATCAAATAAACCAACAAGCCTATTTATCAGTGCGACCCAGCCTTGTTATTTTAAAGAGGCAACTCCCGACTAGAAACACATCAAATTCGAGATAAATCACTGAATTGCTTTCCAAATTATAGCCTCCAATTACATTTAAAAATAAATTAAATCAACCTTATTTATAGTTACTTTATAAGCTCGTGCGGTCAGAAACCATAACATTAATCAACATCTGCATTACCAGCACAAACAGCACATTACAGAAACGCCTCAATTAAATGAGCAATAATTGGTATCAAGGGACAAAAAGCAACTATCCACTCAAAATGATGGTTTGAAATTCAATCTTCCGCGACTCACCTCAACTTTGAGTTTTATTCTCAAATCCCGACGACTCGCCCGAGCCAGGTTTGGACGCGGTTGTGATTGCGGACTCGCACGCGGAGACGGTGAAAGGGAAAGTGCGCTCATCGTGGAGAGAGGAGAGCCCTCACATCGGCCGGTATAAACGCCCGACCTTCAGGTGCTCCAAGTCTCTTCAGATAATGATGAATAGCCTTCCAAATGACTCACTGCTTTCTCCTCGAACCACTTTCCCCCCCGTGCACCACCCTACCACCACCCACCCAAACATCCTCATCCTCACATCACCTCACCCCCCATCAGCATCACTCCCTGTGCGTCATCACCACCAGTGACTGTCTACCCAACATGACTTTTCATTCACAAATGTTTCGTGATCAAGCGTCGCTCACGTTGCCAACTAAAGAAAAAGTTATTGTCGTTTTAGTTGCCATGTCGGTGACGCTTTGGATTACAGCACAAATTATTATTGTGTAAATATGTTGAACATATGGGTAGGGGTAAAATACGATCTAGAAACATACTATAGGCTACTTATGTAAAAGGGGTAAACAAGTGATGCATTGACTATATAATAAGAAGCTTTCTCTCACAGTTTTCCTCATGCTAGTGCACTATGACTTAAATAATGGCCATTACCTCAACTGGAATTACTCAAGCTTTAAAACTCCCGAAAATGAACTTGTTATTTGTTGAATTGATTAAAAGCTTGCTAAACATTTGTATAGCTACTGCATGTTGTCGAATAAAGTATATGTATTTGGCTCTTTAATTGTTTATGATTTGATGGTGATAAAGGACATTAAAGCTTACATGTGTTATTATATTTCCCATTATTATAGTATTTGAATGTTACCCCCCTTTCTACTTCTGTGACAATTAAATAATATGAACAGTGTGATTTATTTCTACATCCCTATTAATGACTCATGTAATGTAATGAATGAATTAATACTTATTTGTCCATGTGTTACCAAGTAGTATACCAAGTAGTATTTTTTGATAATAATTACACTTATTATTTGCTGACTGTAATCTAAAACATTACCTATTTATCTTACCAGCAGAACTAATAACCAGTGCACATTTAAACATATATTAATGTATTAAAGATGATCATTATTTTTGGCATGGGGTATAATATTCTCTTGTAATGTTTGATCATTTCATTGAGCTTTTTCTGTCTTTTGAATAGAATTACACAGAACTTATACTCAAATAAATACAACATTTGCAGCATATAGGCTACATCTGTTGCACAACTTAGTCAATACACATTTGTTGATCCTAACAGTCAATTGCAATTTACCATGGCAATGCAATTTCATCAAGCACTTTATTATTCAGCACTTTTTATCTCTTTTTTTTTTTAAATTAAGCTATGATGAAGAGACAGAGTAGAAACCGGCACAGCACACATGAATAAACAGTACAATAATTACAATAGCAATTATTAACAATATTGTTTTTTATTATTTGCTTTTTTATTTGATTCTTCCCACTGTGTACAAATCCTCTGTTAGGACAGTTGGTTAATTCTTTGTTTTCCTGTTGGATCAGATATGAAGGCATTACCTAAGGCTGCCGCCGGCTCACAGTGAGAGATGTTAAGCCTCTCTGTGAAGTACACATTTGACGGTTTAAAGTACGGCTTCTCTGCTCAATCAATGGCGGAGCTTTCATCGTACAATGCGCTGTGTCCTCGTACCTGCTGTTATATCCAGTGGAAAAATCCACTTTGGCATATCAAATGCAAAACCACAAGCACACTGCTGAACTCTCTATAAGTACAATCCCATCAGTAGAAACATGAATAGACATTTATATTTTGCGTGCACAATAAAAAGTAGATTTTAAAACAGTAAATCTCACAAATGGAGTGTTTTTAAAATGGGGAAAAAGTATTTTCACAACAATTTAGGTTTCAATTATCACAACAATTAGGGAGAGTTTGTCTCATTATTATACACACATGACTGTCTTGCACTGACACAGACAGACCACTTTCTAAATAAGTATTTATTCAATTAACAGATCAATTATTGTGTAATTATGTTTGCATTAAAAACGAGCCAGTGAAACAACTCCATGCTGAAAAAAGATTACAAACAGAATGAAGCAGTGAAATGATACTCATATGTTTCTTCTGTGCTTGTTGGTTGCTGCGTATTTGCATCTTGTTAGGGTATATCGCGCAATCTAACCTGCTGAAAAAGCAATTACCTGTCTCAGCCGTCCATGCAGTGAGGCGGGCTGCTGAGTTTGAAAGATACTGAAATCAATATCTCTGCAACGGAAGAAACATTTCCTGTCATTCAGGCAACAAACCAGAACTGAGCATGTGCAACTAATGTTGGCATTTACAGTGGCCTTCACCTTAATTGCATATCAAGAGATTCCCTCTCCTATGGCTCTGCCTTTGACAAAATCTTAAGAGAAAAGAGGCACAGATTCCAATCATCAGAACAGGTAAATGCAAACAGCATCAGAACTGATGTGTTTGTCTAACCTTGAAGTGTATAGCTTTAGAAGTAGAAAATGATATAAAAGGCTCATTCAAAATGGAAACTGCCACTTCATGTGTAATCATATTCTCGAAGCCACTGGACCATTGCAGTTTTTTTCCATAAACTGTGGTGAAAAAACTGAGATGACATTGTGAAATAAAGGTGATTGAATTCGTCATCGTTGAAGAAGTCCCTCATGTGGCGCGTCCTGCAGCAGTGAGCTCTCCACCCACACAGAAAAAGAGCCAACCTGAAATGCAGATAAAGAGAAAAGAACACTTGACTGATCATTCGCAAAAGACAAGACGAGTTAAAAATACTACTCTAACTGCAACCATCCTGGAAGACAGTACAGATATGAGCACAAATACAAGCAAAGCACAAAACCACAAATCAACTCAATTTCCTCAACATGTGGCTCAACGAGCCTAAAAATAAAGGAATTGTATTAGTCTTTGCAAGCATATTTCAAATTTTGTAAATCTAGTTGCACAGCAGCACCTGTGCACAACCCACATGCCATATTTTTATTATTTCTGAAACCTGGCGGGTTTGAAAATAAAACAGCTGCGCTATGGGGAGATTGCATGATGTTTAAGTGGTATAATGGTTTGGCCTTTTATTGGGCTTCAGTTGTGGAGCTTTCTGCAAAAGCTGTAATGAAGACAGACCTAATTATCTCAGCAGACAGAACTCCACTCTGAGCAGAACTCTAATTGTGGCCTAAATGCTAAATGCTGCATACCCAAGGGTTATAAGGGAGTGACTGCTGCTGTCTTCTCACCACGACATACAAGCACACACACACACACACACACACACACACACACACACACACACGCACGCACACACACACACACACACAGAGCAGAGGGCTCAGTGTGCTTAGCTGCTTCTGTGCAGGCTTTATGGTCTAGTGGCAGGGATTATCTAACATGGCAACATTCACTGCCCCCCCTCTGACCAGTGACAGTCTTGTCTATTATCTGATTAATAAATCATAACTGCAGATGTCACTCGAGCAGCATTGAAATTTGCATTGGGAAGTACTTTGCACCAATATTTTGCAGGAAAATCCCATTGAAATCCTAATACCCACATGTATGTCAGCAAAAATGACAGACAAGACTAAATAATACATGAAGTAATGACTGGAAAGAAAGAAAAAAAAGAAGGGCAGCAGGGTTACTTACAGATACATTAGTCCAGTCCCATTCTGAGCCCATTCATTTTGAATTTTTCAAAGTAAAATAATTGATTGTTTCAAGGCTGGGAAGCGGATAAATTAAATGCTATGTTTCTCAATTCAGACTGAGTCAGGGTAAGCAGCTTGTGCAGTGACCTTCATTTGTAGGTCTTAAAAATCCAAGTGAGAAGATGGGACAAATAAGGGGGAAGTAATTTGGTGTACAAAGAAATATACAGCGGTGACCCAGAGCTGGTGTCAGCTAATAAGTGTAGCCAACAAGCGGTCACACAGCACAGTGAGATATAAGTAAGGAAACTGGCATCATTACCAGAAGAAAGGGCAAAGTTCTCTTCTGTTATTGTCAGTAACAGGTACATAGAAGATGGCAGCAGGTGCATGTCCGCACCTTCAGTTATGTCAGGAGACTTTGGTGGCTTATACGATGCTTTGTGGGATCCAAATTAACTCACTGTGTGCCCAGTTATTTGGTAATATTGATGCATTTCAAAGTTGCCTCTAAAAGAAAAATCCTCTTTCAACAAAAATGAAACTCAATTGTATCCTGGGTAGATTTATGGAGATTATGTCTAGCAGAGCCTTGGATATTTTTGTGAACATATGCATCAGGAATTTGAACAAGAAGAGAACATAGCGTGCAGCCTAATGCACAGAGATACATGCAGTTAAAAAGAACAGGATCATGAAATACAAATTAATGGTTTTAGGGTTAATATTCCTCCAGAGAGCAACAGAATGGCCTTAAGCTACAACAATGCAACTTGCAGTCAAGGTCATTGAGCGTAATGATCACTTGAGACTTGAGCGTCTTATTGATACTGCCAGCACATCTAATAAGAATATGCACTTAAATATTATTACTGCTCTTCAACAGAGCGGTGTATTTCTCGATTATTTACTACCGCTGGGCATTTACCCGCGATGCACCACTCGGCCAGAAAGCTAAAATCACAGTTGTGCAGATTCAGGGAAAGAAGCTATCTGAATTCTGCCTGCAGGGGAGTCTATATTTGTCTAGGTGACAGTTCAATTTTCCACAAACCATCAGGGGAATGTAAAAAATACAATGTGAAAAAAATGGAAACGTACCTGAATACCAAGGCAGCTTTAATTATTAATTGCAGGGGCATTGTCAGCAAATGTCATTTTTTGTGTTTTGTCTATTTCAAGGTCAGTCATTCACATGCCACATTATTGCAGTGCATGACAAGAGAGACGACAATATCTGGCAGAGATAACATATTGTACACTAACATTTGAAGGTGTTTCTCCCAAAGTCGATATCTCAAGGATCAAAGGTTTCTATTCAAAATATAAAAAGTAATTATTGGCAATAAATTGTATGGAATGATGACTTATTTTGATAGATAAAGGTAATCAAAGAGACTTTTTATTGTGTCATTTTTGCATAATTACTACATTGTTTGGAAATAATAATATGTGATTTTGATCTGGTAGACTTTACCAATGCTCTTATTTATTTATTTTGGGGTGAAAACTTCCTTGCAAGTAGGATGTGAAATAGATAGTATGGAATTGTGACTTATTTAGATAGATAATGGAAATCAAAGAGACTTTTTACTGTGCCATTTTTGTAGAAAATTAGCAGATTTAATACGTTATTTGGAAATAATATGAATTTGATCTGGTCTACCAATGATATTATTTTTTGTTTCGTGAAAATGTCCTTCTAAGTAGGCTATGTGAAATAGATATTGTGTGTGATTATACAAGATTGCAGAGAGGAGGACTGTACGTGTATCAAAAATCTGCAGCCTAGACAGAAACCTTATCTTCAGAGAACACAGTGTGATTATACAGCTAGCCTGGGAGAACATCTCAGGAAATGAACATCCACACGAAGAGATGAATCTCGACACCGCAATGTCAGTCCCCTGCTCTCTGTGACCCGGTCCTTTGACACGAGAAGGCTCGACAGCGCCCTCTTGTGATGGATACGGAGCAGCGCAAATCAATGGAATCACAGGAACACGACTAATCGGTGTGCGCATGCGCACTGCAGACCGAGGACGAAAACACGGAAGCCCCACGACAGAAGATAACAGACAACACCTCCCTGTGATCACCTCTCAGAACTAGTTTTAGGAAAACAATACCGGTCGGATTTAACTTCCCTTTGGCGCTGGCAGCTTGTGAGTGATGATGATGGCGTCGGTAACGCCCCAGTAGCCTGAGCTGCTTCTGCCTCATTGAAACACAAAACAAATTGTAAGCCAGCTCCGCAGTGACGTCACCAGCCGAGGAAGATGCCAGCTCGCAACGTGGTGTCCCACGAGACCCCGACCAGCAGAGTCAGGTACTCCAGGTTGGCCTCTGACGATGACGGCTACACTGACCTACAGGTGAGACCTAGTGTGTGACGTCAGGGCAACCCACTATAAGCTCAGTATGCCAGAGCATTTTATGAAGTTGTGTTAAAGTGATCTATGTTGGATGCTTCTCAGGCATTATAACATCTATCTATCTATCTATCTATCTATCTATCTATCTATCTATCTATCTATATACACACACACACACACACACACACACACACACACACACACACACACACACAGATACACACACACAGTGATTATAGATTGAGGGTAGTTCACCCACTTCTACAAGTTAACTTTATAGCAGCAATTGTGGGCATAAAGGGAAAGGCTACTCCGGTGATTTAGCATTGCACTTTGGAGGAATTGTGAGGAAACAGAAGAAAAAAATCAATGCAGCAGAGGCAGACATGGGCCTAGTATGGGTCAAGCTCCAAAACACTTGATCCTACATATCCCACAATGCAACCTGATGTATGTATATAGTTTACTGGATGTCACATAGCTCCCTCACACAAGGACAAAGTTATTTTTTATAAGTACATGTATTACTAGACTAATTTTTTTGTTTGTTTGTTTTTCACGTGCCATCCACAGGGTTCCTGCTGTTTGCCTGATTCCATGTGAAAGCAACATTATTGTCTCATACTTAGAAAAGCTCCTTCAAAGCCACAAATGTCCTGAAACAAAGGTTTTCACTGGCTGATTAACGCTCTGCATGTCTAAAAGATTGTGTAAAAACGGTGGGTTTTCCCACAAGTAGCTTTGTCAAGCTGATTTTCTGAACATTCACCACAGTATTTAGTCACAAGGAATGCAATGCATAACCAACAAACACATCTTCAAATACATAATGTAACTCGACAGTTTCATGGCTCACACAGTCAGTCAGCTTCCTCGAAAATGAAATATCTGTCAACCAGTCGCAGACTTTCACCTCTCCAAGAGGTTCAAGTATATTATGAGCCAGACTAATTTTGTCTGGCCAGTTCAGTACATGAGTGGGAGAACAGACATTGCCACAGAGAGCATGCTGTGGCAGAGAAAAGTGTTTTTAATTAAATATTTTACCTCCTCCACAGTTCAAAAGAAGCCCACCCAAAGTCCCATACAAAGCAATAGCACTAGCCACAGTCCTCTTCCTAATCGGCTCGCTGTTAATCATCATTGGCTCCCTTCTCCTGGCTGGATACTTTGGAGTCGCTGTGAGTACTTGTGTGACCCACAAGAGTTTTTACAACATGAACAATAATTTGACTTTATTGAAATTAATATTTTCTCTCTTTTAGCACTCAGACCGAACTGTGCCTGTCCTTATCATTGGGATCCTCGTCTTCCTCCCTGGAATTTACCATCTCCGAATAGCTTACTATGCATCGAAGGGCTACCGGGGCTACTCCTATGATGACATCCCGGACTTTGATGACTGATGGACACCACAGCTTCAGACTTCTTGGACTCATATATACTACTAATATTCTCCTTTTGCTCATTCAAAGGCACTGACGTTTTGAAAGAAAATAAGTTTAAATATATTCTGTAAATTAGTTTCATCTAAATCTGGATGATTTTGATGTCACTGAGAGGATTATATGCCGAGGTAGTTGGTGCCTGCCTGCTGTTATGAAGTCAAATCAGTCTCTGACACTGTTTCATTTGTATTTTTGTTTTGTTAGCTTAATAAATCAATAAGACAGTAATTTGATGGGTATCTTTTATTTGTTTATTTGTATCCTTTAGATCATCTATAGCGTGAGACAGTAACTTTACACTGAGTTGGTCTACAATAGGACACGTTTTAGCTCGTAGTACAGTATAGGAAATCAAACATGCGGCTACTTTTGCACCGAAACACGACTGATAATTCTAGACACAATTTTAGCCAATTCTCAAAATTAATTATTTTCATGCCAAATAGAAAAACTTAAATTGTATTTAGTGGGTTCTTTATTTTGAGGTAAGGGTAGAGAAAACTCATAAAACTGTCTAGTAATGGACAATTAAGATGAACGTGTTCAAAGATTTCAGGCTACGGGCTCAGTAATATACCTGCATCATGCACCTTTGTATATCTTGTCTGGTGGATAACACATATTTAATAAAAGGCCATATTGGTTTGTCCACACTATGATCAATATACCAAATAACAGTTTCCCTAACCCTCCGCTTTATTCTTCCTCACTGCTCAGATCCCTTCTTCCTTGAAGGATTTCATGTGATTAATGTCAATCCTTTAAACTCCATATGGCGCACCTGGCTAGTGAGATTAAACACAAGCTATAAAACCTGATAATTTTGTAACCTTTGTCAAAAAAAATGTTCCTCCTTTAATCTTCTACACTAGCTTATCAATTCCAACATCATTTGAAGGTGCTTTGCAGGATAATGTAATGTAATGGGTGGGTAATTAAATTAGTTATTACTAGTCATGCCGACAGGCGGCAGTATAACGCCATGAAATAAGCGATAATAAACACTACAAGTTGAAGTGTGACATTATAGGAATACCCCAGTAATTTAACAGGGTCCACGTGTGAGTCCCCACTTGATTGGGTATTTTAAACTGTAAGGTAAACAAGGAAGAGCCACGTGTCCTCGTGTGTGTCCCGATGACCCAACAGACCACGTCCCATTAGCTCAGCTATTATATAGATGCGCTCACTTTAAATAAACATCCATCTCAGATAACGAGGTAAGGCAATGAAAACCTTGATGGTAAACTTACTAAATGAAGTCAAGCTTTGAGGAAGAACAAATTAGATTGAACGAAAACATAATAATGTAGTTTTTCTTCCTGTTATATCTGACAGAGTGACTTTAAAAAGAAAGAGGTAAACTAACGGTTCACCCCAAGAACACGTGGCTTCGTACAACAGATAACGTTCGTTACATTCAAACTCAGAGTAACCGTTAGACAAACTCAGTTGAGTAAATATCAGAGTTAATAATGTTATCTGACTTTAGTATTTGGTAATAACAGTTAGCTAATGTGAGGTTTCCCAAAACAATAAAGCCGGCTCTTGCTAGCTTGGTCCGTTCGCTAACGTTAACTGAAAAGTTAACTCTAGTTACTAGCTATGAGCTAACAGCTATAGCTTAGCTCAAAGTTGAAACGCAGTTAACAGCTAACGTTACCTAACGTTAGCTAGCTAGCTACGTATTAAGGGCGGGGTAGGTAACGTTGGGTACAAATGTAATGCTAAATTAGCTCCTCGTCTAATTTACACATTGCATTGACATTCAGGTTTTTATAAAATTGTTATTTGTCAAATATTTCAAGAGAAAATGAACTCAAGAAGGCGTCTTATTTCAACTCTTGACCTACAACTTGTGATTCCAGTTGGACATTAACGGTGGTCCTCATTACACTTTTAACCGTTAGTCCTCATTACACTTTTAACGTTAGTCATCACACTTATAACCGTTAGTCATCACTTATAACCGTTAGTCCTTATTACACTTATATAACCGTTAGTCCTCATTACACTAATACTCGTTAGTCATCCTTACATTTCCACTTATAACCGCTGATATTACAAAGAAGTACGATTGTAGCTAACCAGCTCACTATATTGATTATCTTCACTGAAGTTGGTCCTTAAAGGAACTTCGTAAGGAGTTGGTGGTGTGTGAAACTCATAAACCTTGTATTTTTAATATTTCACACAACGTTACATGATAAACCTAAATGGACGTCTGTATATATCTCCTATCTACACGTATTTGTGTGACTATTGTGCTGCATGCTGTACCAAACAGCTCTGAGTCAAGTGTGTACTTTTCTTTAGGAGTGTGTGTGTTTGCCTTTTGTTACGCTCGTCTTTCCCACGAAAAATGCGCTTTTGTTTGAGGCGCTTCAGGAGCAGCAGCATCAAGTCACACAGAGGCAGGGGGCAAACTACCGGAAGTGGGTTATTTTACCTTCAACATAAAAGCGTTTGGCGCCAGATACAAATGTGAAGCGTAGGTATAGAAAACACAGCAATCATTCATTTTAGACTCGGGCTGCAATTACTTTCAATAGGTTTCATGTCAGTAAATTGTCATAGAAGGAAAAGTACAAGTGTTACTGATAACATTGATGTTGACTTTGTTCTGTTCAGAAAAAAGTCAACATTCATTTTATAATTTGCACCTTTCTAAATACCTTCTCTTTAAAAAAGGCCTTTATTTATTAATCTGTTGTTTATTTTCGTAATTACCTAAAATTAATCTAGTCCTTTTAAATCATGGAAAATGTCTTCCACAGTTTCCCCAATGTGACATATTTGTCAACAAGGATGTTTTTTTGTCCAAACCAACAGTCAAAATGTAAAGATATTCCATTCACAATGATATAAAACTGCAATTTCTCACATTTAAAAAGTAAGAGACAGTTAATGTTGATATATATCTAAATAAGTGGCTGGAACCATTGATGGATTACTGAAACTGCTCGATAAATCGCTTAATTTCCGAATAGTTTCAGCACTAATTTACACCTTTTAACAATGGGTGTTTTACCCTCCTCCTTCGACAGCAGGGATTTTATTTCGAAAGTTTTAACCGGAAGTCTGGTGATTGTCGTCCGTGTGACTTGATGGTGGTTTAAACGTCCCTGTAGAAGGAGGGGGCATTATAAGAATGGGAGGAGAGACACGGCGAGAGTATCAACAGTGGGACTCCAACTAAACGTGCAGTGTGCGCTCTCTTTCTGATGAAACGTGTTCGTTTGTGGTTATAGATTTGCACTGTGTGGACCGAGGGTCATTTCTACACATTTGAAAAGTTAATTATAATCTCCGATTTATGATTAAAGGGACTTCTAGCAAGTTTGGACGAAGACGAATGCGGACATAAAAGCCAAGGCGTGGAAAGTTTAAAAGGACTTTAAATGGGCTGATGTTGGACTGATGAAGGTGGCCTGGTTAATGGATTTTATTGAAAGTATACTCTTAGGAAGTCGATCATAATGAACAGCGAGGACTGATTTAAATTTATTTTGATCCACAAAAATGTGACCACCACATTTTTATCCAACACTTTCTTCTTTTTATTTTCAAAGTCTTGTTTTTTTAATCTGGCTTCTCTCTGAAGAGAAAGGAATGGACGGCTGAGTTTGGTCTGCAATACGAGTCTAAAATAACAGCATCAATGGATTGAAAGATCCCACTTTCAGCTTTAAGTGAAGAAGTGCCTCAAGCAAGGTAAGGAGCTGTGCTAGCAGAGCCAAAGCATCCTCTATAGGTCCTGTGTTTTGCTATGACATTAGTTTAGATTCCCAGCAAATGCACCACTAGCAGATACAGTGCGATATCGCGCCTTTGTTTATGTTTAGTGTATCACATGCGCCACTTGTAATCTCCGACTGAGTGTGTTTTTTTTTTTTTTTCTAATACCAGTGAATAGGTTTAACACACTGTAATGACCCAAAAGGGAACTCTGTTCTCACTCCCGGGATTAAAATACTGAGAACAATAGTCTGTCAGAATAGTGTTTTTTATTATTTTTTATTCAGTGCTCCCTCCTCTAAGCTGGTATCAGACTCACCAGTCAGACAAAAGATGCACCTGTTTTCTTTTACAGGAGGTCTGTGTGGTGACATGAGGGACTGAACATCACAGTTCACTGTAGAGGTGCAGATATAAAGAGCTTGAGGCTTGGTTTCTGTTTTATATCGACCAGACAGTCTATTATCCTGCTGCTCCACATGGTGCACTGTGAATAACCTGATTTTAGCTATTTTGTACTGCGAGGTGCAGTCATATTGTGCTTTTTTACATGATGGATACTCCCTGCTGTGGTGTTTCCTTTCCTTTGTTTTTGTCATGCTTGTTATTACTGGTTGGTGAGACATGAGGTGCACAGAGGCACATATCACTCTGGATGTGTAATCCCTTATGTTGGGCCATAATATAAGCTTCCTCCATTCTTATCAGTTTGTAGGTTGTCAACACCTTTATTTGCCTTTAACTTAAAAAAATAAAATAAATACTCAACGAGTATACCAGACAAGAACATTTACTTTCAGTAGTATTCTGTCTGTTTTTGTGATTGTTTTCAAATTATTCTCAGGGTGCTGTATGTTCCCAAAGCCATTTTGCATTTTTCCTCCAGAATCCTTGAAATGTTGAGCATATCATCCAGGCCCTCCAGTTTAACAAAGTCTGAGCACGTGAGAGACCAACTCAGGTGTTATTTTACACAGTAATACCACACATAATTCAACATTTAGCCGGCCTTGATATTTCACCAGTGCATTGCACTATTCAAAACACTTTGTGACAAACTGTGCCATGTAAGCAGATTGTCATGCTGGAGGAAATTGATTGTATTGAGAAACAAGTAATTCATGAGTTGATGGTGGTTACTACAAATTGTTGTGTTAATGATGGTTAAGCTAGAGTCAGTTTGCCACTACTGTATGTTCAAGCTCATGGGGTAGCAAAGAACATAAAAAATGAAAAAAGCACATATATGCTAAGGGTGATTGGAAAAAGTGCCTTACAAAGTTTAAGCATCATAAATGGTCACCATTGTATGTTTTACATCTTAGTGTTGACCTGTCTGAAAGAGCCTTTTACATCTGGGCATTAACAGATGGTCCCTTAAAGAAGAAATGAGAAACATATCAGTGAGATTAGATATTTACAGTTTGTTCTGGATCTAACCTCTCCTTGATCTTCAAGTTATAAATCAAATCCAGTGCAATGCTTAAACGGTAGCCCTCAGCTCTTGGGGTTGTTACCTTTGGCTTTTGACCCTAAGTTCCCCTCACTTTCGTGTCTTGAAAGTAGCTTTATGGGACTGACCTGTTCCCGAGTGTTGGGGGCAGGGAAGGACAAAGACTCAGGACTTACAAGAAGGATATTAGCTTCTTTGCTTTCACTAGACTCGTGTCGTTCCCCACTCCCCTGAGACCATTGAGCTGTATGAAATCAATCCAATTGTGTGTGTGTGAGCTTATTGTTGATTTATTTATGTCATTTTCAGTATTGTACAATTACTGAAAACTTGCATTGCCTAGTAAAGATAGCACTATTCAAGTTTCTCTGTGTGAGTAAATGTAAAGTGTTCAATCAACGGTCATTAGTCAATAATGTTACAGTATACTGTGCGGCAGCACTATGCATTAGGTCACCAGCAATCACTATTTTAATCCATATACAGCAGGCTTTCCCAATCACGAGACTAGGGCTTCTCTCGCGTGCCCAGAGTGTGCCCAGCTCATTTCCTTTACTTAGAATACATTTCAATACAGATACTAAATTGGGTTGCAGTGCCAGGGACAACATCCATGAATTGATTGCTTGATTGATTGCCGTGTTGTATGGGCTGGGCAACCTGTCAAGGCTGGATTGATGGTTCACAACCCAATCCTGTGGAAACAACTGGCACATGTACTATTTGTACTCTGTATGAGATTGTTCTGTTCACGTGCGAAAGTTTCTGCTTGAGTATCATCTGTAGTTCCTGCTAAATTGCTACAGGCTTTTTTTGCGCTGAGGCTCCGGCCTCTGTCAGGATTAACAAGGATTACTAAGAGAGTAATGCTACTTCTTATCAGGCCTGTATCTGTCGCTAACATCACTGATAGTTCTGCTTAGGGACAGAGGGAAAACACGCACATGCTCTCACTCAATTTTTGTGTTGGGTTTTCTGGGAGTGACAGAGAAGAGATTAGAAACCTTCAATGTAATTGTCACATATCAAGTGAACAAGGTGGCTAAAAAGACTACCACACTACTTAACTGGTTTGAGTCTGCATTTATTTAGTTATTGCTTGGCAGTGGAGATGGGAGAAGTAGCTTCTACAATTGAGTTGTCTAGTGAGGTGTTCTAGAGGATCACCGATATACTAGATGTATTTTACTAAGTCAAGGCCCACATTGCTTTTTGTTGACTGTGGTCTCCATAAAAACACAACCAGCTGGCTCTACAGCATATAAACCGACCGTGTTATCTAGACAAACGTTTGTAGATACCAAGCAAGCAGAATAATCTGGAAAGGATAGTGACTTGATTTAGTAGTGATTGATCTCTTCACAGCCAGATGACAACAGTGTCCTTGATTTGTCTCACCAATTTGATCTCTAATTCAATTACACTATTAACACTTGGAGCAGCAGGGTTGGATTAGTGTGGGTGTTACAAATGTACAGTCCAGAAGCCTAAGTCATGACCAGATCTAAAGCAATTTGTGTCATTGAAATCCTGTGAAACATCAGACCAGTAAACTGTGTCCACATGAGTGTTACAGATCTAAATGGAGTGGTAACGAGCTTGTTTGTATCGTCACTTTTTACCTTTACATCCCATTCAACTTTACCTCAGATACCCTTGTGAGGAGATTAGTGTGCAGGAGTAAACCTCTCTCACCTTGGAATAGTTGATTGGGAGATGCCTACATTATTCTATCTTTGTAAGTTACTTGAAAGATGAAGATCATAATTGCTTACAGGTCTGCATATGTCTCACAGTGCTGTCAGGTACAGTAAATAGACAAAGCACTGCTGCAGGACTGTTTTTGACTCCATGTCCTGGTTTAAATATTTTGGCTCTTTATTTGAGGCCTTCTCTGTGTACATGCCAATTAAATGGACCCCTGCTCTGCTCTGCTGCCTGAGGAAATAACCTGGTTGTCTTCTGTCTTTTCCTGCACCTGCAGACAAAGCTGCCCTCCAGGCTTCCTCTGTAATATATCGGCTCAGTGTGGGCGCAGCCCTGTCTGTTTGTTGCCACAAGCAAGTCATGTGGTGTGGAGGCACAGCAGAGCAGACAGGAGCAAAGACAAGATTACTAAATCGTGAGGTTGTCAAAAGTTACTTGTGGTCTGGATATAAGCAAGAAGTTTAGATATATGATAGGATTGCTCTTTACTTTTGCTGTCATTTTGTTAAAATAACTGTTTGTTTCCCTATTTAATTTTTTAATCCATTATAAGAGTCGTGTTTATTCCGTCACCCCCACTGAGCGAATAACGTTTGCACAGTAGGACTAATCCTTTCCTCATTAACAAACATTCTGTCGTGTAAAAAACTACCGACCTCAGCATTTATTCATGCCCTACCACCCTCCCCTCTTCATCAGCTTTTACTGTAAAGCCAACCCCACTTTAATGTGTTTTTGTCCCACTCCTCTTCAGTGCCATTGTAGCAATTCTTTGTCTTCTGCTTGTTTTAGAAAGATGCTAAACAAAAGTTATTATAGAGCTTCATGGCCAGCTCCAGCAGTAACAGTCTCAACCCTGTGTCGGTCAAGTGCAAGGAGATAAATGCATCTTTTTGCTGCTCTATTCTGGGATGTTTGTTTACTCAAGTGCAAGCATAACTGCTAAGAGACTAAACATGTCCGTCATGTGACTTAGTGATGCTGCGTTTCTAAAGTGCATCTATGGTTATAGCAGCAGCTAATATCCAACACCTACTTTCTAAGAATGCCCCCTTCTTATATTACTTAAATTAACTCAAAGTAATAAGCTGGTATTAGGGGGACTGAGTGGATTGACTTAAGGGGAGGGGGCAAGGTCTTCCATTATGTTTGAAGGGCAACAACTTAAACTTGTGCCTCCAATCCAATTTAAGGTGGAGGGCCTCACGAGTTGCTGCAGCTGTTCTCATCTTCCAGACTGTAAAGTACAGTACAGTAGACCCACAATTTGTTTAAGTAGAGTCTTGTTTGTGGGGCTCATTAGAAGATATAAATCAATGGATTGTGCTGGTTTGTTTGCATGTGCTGTTTGTGAGTTTAATAATCAGGTGACCTGCACTTGCTGTCGTCTTCTGCTCAACACGTGCCGTACTCTATGGAGCCTTGAATTCAGTTTAATTTAGCAGTGTTGTCAAATGACAGTCTATTTATGCCACTTAAGTCTCTTTTTTAAGCAGTGGTATTAAGATAACATCTGGAGTTGAGGAGAGACGCACCTTTCAATATTGCTCGTGTCACCTGTCAATTGCTGTTGGCCTATTTAGCGTGAGACGAGACCGTCCTGAGGAGCTGAACCAATCACAAGCATCAGGTTAATCTATACACTTACAGTAGAGCCATGTGTGGACACACACACACACACACACACACACACACACACGCACACATGCGCACGCACACATACACACTTGGGCCTATGCAGACACTTGTTGAAATATCCTATTTGCCTTAATCCAACCACAGCTCAGACATGCAATTTTCCAGAGGATTAAGTGTTTTCAAAGAATACAGTTATTTATCAACCAAGAAGCATCTGGAATATAGTGTAGTAGTTGAATTATGAGTTGATGTTAGCTGGAGGGATTACATTTTCCTGAGGGGGGATGTGAGGAATGTCCTCGTACAGCAGTGAATCTGTGAATGCTATAGTAGTGTTCTGTTGAGGAGTGAACAAGATGTGTGGTCTTCTCTTTCAGGTCGGAAGATGTGTGAAGGAGTGTGACGGACGGCCATGGGACTGGAGAGACGGTGGCTTCAGGCTGTCACCACTGCTGTAGCCATCTGTCTGCTAAGTAAGTTTGCGAATGCATGAATGGATCCATCACATACACTTACAATACATTTCCATAATTCATTTCTCCTTGCTCAGAGTTTCTCTCAAATGGTTCGAGACATTTCTCAGTCGGCGTCTTCCTCTTCCAAAGCTGTTCATACTACTCTTGACCGTAAAATGCTTTATCAAGAAACTGTTAAACTGATCATTCACAAAATGGGTCCATACTATCAAAATGTTAAGTAAGTCATCCAAAGCAGCTGGAACTGTCCTCTTTTGAGTTAAGCATTTTCAGGTATTTTGTCACGTAATTGTTGGAGATCATATTGTGCTAACTTGTTAAAACACACAAAACAGTAGTAGAAACAGACACAAGTATGTAACACTGACATGTAAACATGACTTAGGCATGTACAGTCATTAGCTGTGATGAAAATATGCTTTGTTGGATCACATTTGCATGATCATGATGATGGCACTGCTTTACTGTTTGTCTTCAGTCTTTGAAGACGTATTTTGATGCACATTTACCAAATTAGGGAAGCATTATTACTTATAACCGCGTTGTCACTTTTTTGTGCACATTTAACTTTAACTTTAAAAGCAATTTAAGACCATTCAACATTCACAAAGCAGGCTGTTTTACTAACTGCATAACGTTATATTGAAATGTGATATAAAATGCTTTGTCCAGTAATTTTACATCATATATTCATACATATTAGCCTTTTTGTAAAACTTTCTGATAGGGCTTTCTTAGCTTGTGAGACAACCCGTTAGTTTTCCTCCATTTGTCTCTGCCATTTGTTTGCTTAGCTTCACCAAAAGCTCATTGTTTACCAACGTCCCTAAAAAACCTGCAGTATGTCCCTTATGGTAAAGCATCGCAAAGCAATTGGCATATGTTGCCGTTTAGCTGCCTACATACAGTTTGAGTGACACCATAATGAATCTGGCACAGCTCCCATTGCTTTAGATTGGAGAAAGTAAAGAGGAGGGGTTACAACATAGAGACATGAGTGGAGGAGAGAGAGAATGGGGCCAAAATCCAACTTAAATAATATCTCTGGGTGTGGATTTAGATCAATCCGGGATTTATGCAACCCCCAACCCAAGGCACGCTTCTCTGTGTGCGTGCATGTGTTTGTTGGGGGGGTGGGGGGATTGATTGTGCTGGTCCGCAGACCATGTGTGTACCCCAGGGGGTGGTGGGAGGTCGGCTGGTAAGAGCACAGAGGGTCCTGCTGCCCTGCATCAGAGTATCACCACCAACCCCCTTCTGAGATTAAAGTAATCACCAGGCCAGATGAGTAGCAGAGCAAACACTGGCACCCAGTTGCGCACACACCCATGTGAGCACATGGCAGCGAGCGAGAGGGAAGAGAGACTGCTCCAGGTGTCACTAATGGGATTGCTGTGTGTTTGCAGGCTTTGCAGCTATATGATCTTGTCACCAAATGGCACTCGATTGTTTTACATGTCCTCTGATGACCCAGGTTTTTATCAGGGAATACTCTGGGAATGTCGTAGATTCATGTCAATCTGTTTGCCACCAACCTTTCTGTGTCCTGGCCTCTGCTTGCCTGTGTTGTTCTGCTCTCTCCACTCTGCCAAATATTGCTGCAAATATTTTATCAGTTTTTTTCAGCACAGCAAACACTTTTCACAGGAATGAATGACCAAAGAATTCCAGAGAGGTTAATCTGGCCACTCTGGCAGCCATAACTCTTTAAAAGGGCCATATTTCTCAGGCCTCTGTAGAGCATGATTTATGTGTTTATTCAATTTTTTCGGGTGATTGTCTTCTGTGCTATCTGAATCTCCTGCTTTACCCTGATGATATGCTGTTGCTTTTACAGGTGTGTCTCAATGTGTGGCATCATTGGTTCGTGGCAGAGAGGGGGGCTCTGCAGAACTAAACTGCAATCTCACTCCTCCATCCAAAGAAGCCACCACCCCAAACCTCTTTCCTCTGCATGTAGTGGAATGGGTGCGCCTCGGTTACAACGTTCCCGTCCTCATCAAATTTGGAGTGTATGCTCCTCGAGTTCATCCAAACTACAAGGGTAAGAGTTATTCAGATGTGTTAAATTACAGACTCCTTTCAGAAAACCCATGATGAACACATGTTGTAACTTTAACAGCATGTGCTACAAGCCATTCCTTTTAAGTTGACCTGAAAGATCGGTCTTTGATAAATCTTTTTCTCCCGAGCTTCAGCAATTTGACTGCACAAAGACTCTAATGTCTCAGTAGTAGGAAGAAGAGCTGACTTTGGAGCTATCATCGTAGCAGTTTGTTTTTGAAAGGATTCATGGGACTGACTACCAATTGACAGATTTCTGTAATTATGGTTCTGTGGATTTTAGTGAGGGGAAGTGTCCATGTGACAACATTTCTCTTGTACCTCAAGTAACAATCATCTAAAGGTAGCAAAGGTAGGCCTAAGGAGGTTTAGGTTGCACTGGTATTTATGAAGACTTGGGGAGGGGAAGTTTGAAAGAAACAAAACTCCAAATAGGTAATCCATCCAAACCACAATCCCTGTAATTACTGCTGGTGTTCAGTCTGTGTGTGTCCAGACTGCAGTTGCAGTGCAATGAGAAGGGGAAGGGCAAGAATGGATGTGTTTTAATGGAGGCAGTTAAAGGGGGGTGGGGTAGCTGAGCAAGAAGAAGGGGGGTACCAGTAACGCCGTGCATGGGGGGGATTAGGAGTGTAGGTGGGGGCTTGGTGGTCTGATGACAGTGTTTTATTAGTATGCTGGGGAGTGACCCAGTAAGGGGAGATTGTTGTGCTGGAAGGAGGATGGATGAAGCATTGGGAATAATGGGAGTTTTCTTGCTGGAGCCCTATAATCCTGTCATTGTTCTATCAGAGGACAAAAGACAAAGAGGGGTATCACAACCTCCCCTTGCATTGCCAAAGCCAACAGGACTACTAGGACACCCAAAATCCCATACTGTCCCAACTAGGTCACTGAAATGTACAGGAAACCTCACTTAAAAGCCCTCCGCGTTTCTTGTATTAGACCCTATTTTTACAGAGAATGAGCCTCTGTTTCAGAAAAACGTTTTCAGCATGCATGACAACTCAGTAACCACATTTAATGTCTACAGGGTTTGAACCACAAACAGGCTACCTCTGCCGAGCAATTGAGCTACCTATGTTTGGCATGTTAACCCTCTTGTAGGCCGTTAACCATGTCATTGTTTCGGGGCAGTCATCTGATGAACAAGCAGCCATAATGAAGTAAGCAACATTGCAAAATTGTGTCCTAATATTTTGCAATATCTATCCCTTGTGTGTACTTGTCTGGTGTGGGCTTTAACCGTCTGCCTCAGATCCTCATATCTCCCCTCCCACTGGAGGCAGATGGCAGCATGTGAAGCGTGTCAGCGCTGTGGGTCTAATGTATTCTACCCTCAAATTAAAATGTTGGGGGATTTCAGATTTAACCTCAAGACAGTCAAGTTGGCAACCTTTTCCTGATCTTTGTCTTGGCTTGTCTGAGATCTGGAACAAGAGAGTAGCAGTGAGGCTTGTTCTGTTGTTCAGAGCCGGGGATGGATTTACAACATAATGGCTGCTTCCAATAAAGCTAAGTAAGGTGTCAGACTTCAATATGCATTACTAAATCTAAGCGCTTTCCTGTCCTTCCTTTGGTGCACTCATTGCATTGCTAATGCCGCACAATAAAGTAGACTAAAATAAAACATAAAAAGCATTCCCAAAGGCTGTCTGTCCTTGGTTTGCTGCTTTATCTCAAGCTCACCAATGCTATAGGCCATTTTTAGATGCTGAGAAGAAAGAATCAAAGCAAGCGATATCTTGGATGAATATTTCAATCCATTAAACCAACATTTTTTGATACGATATCAGGTGTATTTGAGAAGTGTCACGGCTGCCGAGCTGTGTTCTTCCTTCAACCTTTTAGACACCAACGTGTCTAGGTCTCTGAGAGCTTCTCTTGTCTGTGAATCAGAAAGGTATTAGGACCCCTCATCCCTCTTCCTCTCTGTATCACACCCAGCTTGCCCTGCAGGGCTGAACATTAGTCAACTCACAACAAAGAGGAAACAGCCGGATAAACTCTGACTGACACACTATTATAGTCTGTTTGAATTGAATTTGTTGAGACAATATGTTCAAGTCTTGCAGTGTCAGGATGGTTTACTGTTGCAGGGTTAGATCAAATGTCTCCTGTGTGCTGAAGTAAATCAGGAGAGACTGTGAGCAGGGAAGTCCGACCTGAGGTTAGAACGACAATGGGTAAGCCCCCAGATCTCAGCAGGCCTTCATTACGCTCTCAGTGTGACCTTTGATCACTGGAGAGGTTAAGGCCTGCACGTCATGTACACACCATACTTAAATCTACAGATGCGCATACACACAAAATGTGAACTCTAAAACCTTTGAACAACTAGGCTTTTGCAATCATGCAACTATTTGCAAAAATAGCTCAGCTGAAAGGTGACACTGATCACCTTCATCCATCACCAACCAGTTTTTCCGCTATAACTAGATCAGGATGAAGTGTGGCAAACAACGACACAATGAAAGAAGAATAGATGGCTGCAGCTTGGGAATTTCCCCAGGTTTAAAGCTGCAGGTCATTACAAAAACTCTGTTACCTCATTCCTGAGGTGTGTCACTGGCCAGATACGTATGAGGAGCTCGAGATCAGAGTCAGTGCTGTGCTGGACAATCACTGTTGTCCAATTGTCTCTTCTGTCGATTAATATATCTACTACTTTAAGATTACTTTAAAATGACTGAACTTGGGTTTAATTTTTATATCAACATTTCCCACAATATTTTTAACAGTATGACAAGCTTGATGTTCACTAATGATGAGGATTCTTTTCGGAGATTTTTCAGAGATTTTTCTGATGGTCAACTGAGTAACTAAAGCAAATTTTAGGCAACTATTAATTATTAACATCAATGTTATCTCTTACTGACCAGAAAACAAAGCTCAAGTTCTGTACCGGAAAACAGTTCAAACACCTCTTGTAATCTCAGTGGACCAAATTCCATATTTTCAAATACTTTGCTCCCTGATCATGTCCGAGAAGTGCTAATGTCTGTGGCAAGTTGAGTGGCCACTGTAGCGAAATTTAGCACGTGAGCTGTGTTGTGCGCTTGCTGGTGAAGGGGTTAAAAAAGCTGGACAGAGCGAGAGGGACAGAGTTAACTGTAATCTATCTCACGACAAAGAGCTATTCATAAGAGGGTTAAACTGATTAGGGAGACAGGAGGATTGAAGAGAGAAATTTGGGGGAGTGGGAGGGGTGAGCTGTCAGAGGCAGGGGGTCGGTCCCAGACTTATGATTGTATTCAAATCAAAACACATCCCACAATGCACCTCCGCTCGGCTCTCTTATGCACATACGGATGGACAAAGAAAAGCAGTGATGATGCTTCTCCAAACAGAATAATCTGTCTTCCTCCACAGTCACCCCCACGATTGTATCTCATGTAATTCACTATACGCAATGTCAGTAAGAGCCAGTGGGAACCCCCAATACAAAAATCACATGTCCTTTTTTTTCTTGTCCTCGAGCTTAATTCGCCACAAAACAAAAAAAATACAATACAAATGCAACGAAAGTGCTTAAATGTAACTAGAATTATGTGGGTGAAATGTATGTGGTGTAAAGTGTCCTCAGCTCTGTTGCATGGCAGTGGTTTCATTTCACCTCATCAATCTTGTCTCAAAAAAAGAAGAAAGAATGGGAGATCAGAAACCGTGAGGCAAGGCCTGCTCCTGGCCAGTGGCACGACTCTGAAAGCTGAGTTATTCCTAACCTGCCACCCACTGGGCGTGAACCCGACTCTTGCTGATATGAAGACGGTGTGTCTTAGAAGTTCACACAGCACTGGTGGATTAGTGTTTCCATTTTCTACCCTTAGCTTCACTGCAGCTCAACCTGCTGGAAACAAAAGCTCATTTTAAGGTAGACTGGAGCTGTCATGTGATAGCTACTGGAGGAAAAATAGTGGTGAGGAGGAGGAGGAGGAGGGGGTGGACACGCGAAAGGAGCAGCAGCTATTGTTTCAATCATTCTCCCCGTCCACCATAGAGTCTAATAATGTTTGTCTCTCGAGGAGGTGGACTTGTAGACATTGTGCTAATGTAGAGCCAGGGGGAGTGATGAATGTGTCTGCTGGGGAGTTTCGGAGCACAAAGGTCAGAAAGATCAACCTCTCATACGCTGTCAATGGATTATCGATGCACACAATACGAGTAACCTCTCCGTAACCTCTCGTTCAATTCCTCTTGGACTGAAAAACAGGTTGGGTTTTTGCTGATATGGTTGATCGTTTTTCATCTCTTGTGTTGTTATTGTAGCATATTTGCATTGTATCTGTGCATCGGGCAAGAAAAGAGAGAAAAGCAACCCTTTTTTGTAAGAGAGCACCTGCTGAGTGCCATTTGAGATTTCAGTTCAAGTCCAAAGATGCAACATTCAAATTTAAATAAAGCAACATTTGTCACACAGCGTCAGCCTTTTGTCTGTCCACAGGCTGAAAGGAAAACACTCCTTTTTTTTCTGCTTCTCGTTCATTTATCCCTCTCTTCCTTTTCTGCCTCTTGTGCCACTGGATGTGACACAACACTGTTTTTTTTTCTAATTTTGAAACCCTTACTTGTAATTTTTCAAATCTCTGACAGTACAAACACCCCCACCCACCTCTGCATGATCAACCCTCCCCTACCCATGTTTGGCCCGACTGTGTTTCTACAGCAACTGAATTCAAATCTAAACCTACAGCCCGGGCTTTTCTTGGTCTCATCGCTATGGTAACCTGAGAGAATGGGGGAGCCATCTCTTTGTAGTGACGGACAAGAGGGAGGCTACGGGAAAGGGTTAAGTGTTCAACAGCGAAACCAGAATTCCCCTGTGGAGACCCAGGGGGCAGGGCGCTCACCAAATTTTGAAAATCAACATGTATACACACCCACGTGCTCCTGAACCCACCAGATCAGTGCAGTCAGTCAGAGGGATTTCCATAGGCTGCGTTTCAGTCATGTTACAAAGTATAACAAGGGGTGCGATTAGCCACAGTGATCTCTGAGTATCCCATAATACATAGCCACACAAGGATTATGTGTGTGTTAAAGAGCGTATGTGTGATTTTGCACGTGAAAGTGTTTTTCCTCTTAGTCAGCGGTGTAGCAGTTAATTCCATGTCCGACTGGAAAAGGTTGTGTAGGAAATGGGCAAAGCAGGGAGGATCCCTCGTAGAGAGATCAAAGGAAAATACCTAAAGTTATCCGCACACCTGTTATCATCTGCCTGCACATTTCCTCTCCCCTTGCCCTGCCCAGTTGCTTGAACGATGCTGACTGAAATGAGAGCCATTCATTTTATGGGGCCTCTTAAGTGAGCACTGCCCATCAAACACTGGCCGGTCTTTTAGGAGGTCAGTCAAACATTAAACCTAACTATTAAGCACAGCAACAGCCCCAGTCAGGAATGCAGGGTTAATTGTTAGCCATTGTCTGCCTTAGTCTCAGTGTGTGTTTCACCCTGTCTTAAGGCCACGAATAGAGTTGAATGAATTTCATAGCTTTTAGGCTCTCCTCCAGACACTGCTGTCTGGGGGGAAAGTGGTGGGAATAGTGAGGATATTGTGTTTCTCGTGATATTGTTGCTTCAGACCTGCTGGACATTCAAGAGTTCTCTGGTCTTGTATGCAGTATGTCTACTGGGGGAGAATCTAAAGATCTAATGAAGAGAATTTTATTTTTAATTTTTTTGTTTATTACTTTGCACAGAGGATTGAATGTGTCAGACATTTCCTTTATCATTTAAGAAGCCTGTTGGCTGCAAACGAATATGACGAGATGCTGGAAACTTCTCCACATTCCCATGTTTACTTTCAAATGGCTTTGGCCAGGGCCTGCAAAGTCTGTGTTTCCCCCCTGCATGCATCCTCCTGTCGTTTAAAGCTCTGAGATTGAAGGGGGGAAAAGAGTTCATTGAAAGACAGAATGAAAGGAAGGGGGGTGGGTGGGGAAGGGTAACTTCAGTACCCTGAAAACCAGGCTGCAGTCACCAGGCAACAAGCAGATCAAGTTTCAAAGCATGACAAGGAGTTGTAAGAAGTACAGAGAGGAGGAGAGAGAGTGAGTGTGTGTGCGTGTGTATGTGCGTGTGTATGTGTGTGTGTGTGTGTGTGTGTGTGTGTGTGTGTGTGTGTGTGTGTGTGTGTGTGTGTGTGTGCTAATGCAAGGATCCAATGTGTTTCAGGGTGTTCACATACAAGTTCAGAGTTTGAATCTGTCATGATCCACATTGTTTACCTCGCCCCAGTGTCGCTGAAAAACTACAAAAATGAAATAAAGAAAACAGTCTGTATTTTTATTTTTGTGATTTATTGAACCTGCCTTCAAGTTTTCCTGGCACACTCATCCCAACTCTCCACTCCACCACCATCCAAACCCTAAATGACAGGATACCAGCTTCATCTGTAATTTTGCAAATTATTACAATCATCACTTGAGTGATTCATGTGTTTGCACTTCAATTTAAGAGCCATGGACTTTTCATGCCGAATTTCATATTTTGTCAGCCACCTCCCCTATTTTCATGAATCATAATTATGTGGTTGCTTATTTGTGACAAACATTAAAACTACAGTTGATGTTCACACTGTGTGAATTTGTCTGCCAGCATAAAGTCTATGACTTTGACTGTGGCCTTTGTGACACTGGATGCCTGTGTCCTCTGCATGGTAAGCCCACTTCCTGCATGTGCTGACTCTGCCTGTCTCGTGTGTGTGTGCTGACTCTCTCTCTCTCTCTCTCTCTTTCTCTCTCTCTATCTCTCTCTCCCCCCTTCCTTGTTGCGCCCCTCACCCTCACCCCTCCTTCCACAGGCCGTGTGTCGCTGACCCGTGGTGCTTCTCTGCTGGTGGATCGGCTGACCCTGGAGGACGAGGGCTGGTTCGAATGTCGCATTCTGCTCCTGGACAGCAAAAAAGACGACTTTAGAAACGGCACATGGACCTTCCTCTCCATCACAGGTGCAGCACTGCAGGGTTTTGGGGACTCGGGAGCAGTTTCTTTCACTGCTCATCACTGGCACCATCCTTGTTTAGAACAGCCACAGCATGGAGCCTGGCTGAGACTTTGAAGGCTCTGGCAAGCTGAAGTGTTATAGCAGCGTATCAGGGCGTTCTGTGTGACGTTCTATGCACACAGTGATCACATCTTGTCTTTGTCTTTGCTTAGCCTGCTCTGAGCTGATGTCAGCGTAGGAGTTATTCTTAAGAATAACAGGACCAGGACACCGTATATGTGGCTTGTGTGGGCTAAAGATTACGGTTAAATGCTTAAATCAGAGTCGTTTTAACCCACCTACTTCCTACTTTCTGTCTCACACACACACACACACACACACACACACACACACACACACACACACATAGACTGGTTCTCCCACAATAGAGTTTGAAATTCCCTTGAGAGTGTGAGGTAGGGATTTGATATGATTGTACTACGGTGAATGAAAGGTCTACATGTGCTGCATCAGGTTGCAGATGAACACTGGACACCTTTGTACATAATAGTATTACATCAGTGTATCATATGAATACATGTTGCCGAAGAATATGTTAAGCAGTACCAAAACTAAACTTAACACAGAGTCTTGTACATATATGATGGCATATTTTATCCTGATCCCTTTTCAATTAAAAGAGTGCATATCATTTTAGCATGGACGGTTCCATTCGAGAGAAAATAAAAAAAACATGAACATGATGATGAGGTCCATATTCTCCAATCAATAACACAGGAAAAATAAAATGTACAACAAAACATACAATTCTTTCAGTCCAGATTGTTTTTGTGAG
Organism: Ophiodon elongatus; assembly: GCA_016806645.1. NCBI lineage: Eukaryota > Metazoa > Chordata > Actinopteri > Perciformes > Hexagrammidae > Ophiodon > Ophiodon elongatus. The sequence continues at coordinate 2,514,354 of JACSYO010002128.1, forward strand.
AGTTGCTGAAATTTGGTGGCATCCCAGATATTGTGCTTCATTTACATTTGTGGTACTCAAAACATCACATTTGGAAGCATGTACAGGGTCTCATTCCAATTTAGAGATGTTCATACAGTGGAGTTCAAAATCCATAAATCTCATACATGAACCGATTAAATAACATCGTTACATCCAAGTATACCCACCACCTGCCCATCTACACAAAGAGGACATTAAACTGCTCAGGGGGTCTAGGGATCATCTAGATAAACCAGATCTCAAAAGCACCAATAACTACAGGTCGTACCTCTCACAGCAAATCACACCAAAACTATTTAAGTTTCCCTTTAAGGCATTTGTGGAGATATTGTCCACCTTGAAGAACATGCCATGGTGGACTGTTGATGTCTGCATTTAGTGCTCTAAGTCAATTTAGTGCTCTGATTGTCTTCTATGTCCCAACTGAATATGAAATATCTCATCTGTGCTGTCTTTGTTCTAGCTCCACCTGTGTTTATCAAGACACCACCAACTTTCGTAGAGGTTCTGCTCGGAGACTCACTGACTCTCAGCTGTGGAGCCCATGGCAACCCTCGACCAACTGTTGTCTGGCATAAAGATGAGAGCCAAATACAGAAACATGAAAAAATTAAAGTGAGGTGGATTAACAGATGGCATTTGCTGTATTTTAATTAAATACTTTGTAATTAGTATTTTCTGTAGAGTCGTAGCTTTGATGTTGCTTTTAAGCAGACTCCATGACAGCCTCATAATCATCCTCTGACTTTTCTCTTCTATCCTCTTACTCTATGCCCCTTTTTAGGTACTCAACGGTACCTTGTCTATGGCCTCTGTCACAAGAAATATTTCAGGAGTGTACAAATGTCACGTGTCCAACTCCGAGGGGAACCTCACCCACTCAACGCAGCTGCAGATTAAAGGTCAGTGTTGAACTGTCAATCATCAGGGAAAGACAGAATTCCTGCTTATCTCATGTTCAGCACTGTGATGTGATGTGAACCACATGAACCAGACCCAGAAGTTGTGTTTTTGAAAATAACAACTACTTTTTCTGAGACGAAAGATGTATCTTTGATGTTTCTTCCTCCAGGCTTTATGGTTTGTCTGTGCTACTGCACAAACCCAGTGAACAGGTTGACAGTCATGGTTACAGAGTCCATACTGCCACCTACAGTCCATCGCCTGCTGTAGCGTTGATTCAAGGCCTTCCAACACTCACCATTGATCTCTTTAATCCATGTCATAACTGACTGCATCACTATATATACACAATCTTAACATTAGGGTGTGTTATGTTTCTGGTCAAAAGGACCTCCAATCATCATCATCTCCCCAGAGGACACCACTCTCAACATGTCCCAGGATGCAGTTCTGCAGTGTCAGGCTGATGCCTACCCTTCAAACCTCACTTACGATTGGATGAAACAAGGACAGAATGTTTACCATATTGAGTGAGTACATGTCTTTAAAGTATAATGTATTCATGAACCCAAGACGCTTAACATTTATCTGTTGAATGTAAAATATAGTTATTATGACATAATCAATCACAGTATCCTAATGTACTTAATTGGAATACTGGGTAGACTATTTAAAGGAAGCCTTTTAAATATACACAATGGATCAATAGAGCAGGTTTCCAAAGCATGCTGCTAATGCAATCAGTTCTAATTAGATTATTAATCTAATTATACCATTGTATCGTGTGGTCATGAGCACGCTATAAACTTAAAACAAAGGAGATTACAGTTCAGATCATTGTGATATATTCCAAAATTACCGTCTGAAACATTCAATTTATTTTCATTACAGTGAAATTACTTGTCAATTTGATCACTTCTTAAATTGCACCATGTGTTGTATCTTTTGGCTTTAGGTCGCTTAAGTCCAGAGTGAAGGTTTTGGTGGATGGAACACTTCTTATCCCTAATCTCATTCCAGAGGATGCTGGCAACTATACCTGTATCCCAACTAATGGGTTACTCACCCCGCCCTCAGCCTCTGCACACCTCAAAGTGAAACGTAAGGGTTTTGCCTGCTATGAGACTGTGTGGTTCCATATACCCATTCATCTTTTACAACCCTGCATGCCCTGGACAAGAACATCTTGTTCAACAACCTTTTGTGATTGATTCCTCTTCTTCCATCACAGACCCTGCACGTGTGGGCCGAATGTCCCGGGAAACGTACTTGCCTTCAGGTATGGAGGGGGTCATTATCTGCCCAGTCCAGGCTGATCCCCCTGTGCTGTATGTCAACTGGACCAAAGATGGGAACAATTTGAATCTTGACAAGGTAAGCTACGCAGCATAGAAATACAATGTGTCACAAATTGCACACATCCTTGTAAATCACTTTGCATAATTTCTTCCTCTTTTGATCTTTCCAGTTGCCGGGTTGGATAGTGAACTCTGAGGGCTCTGTTTTTATAGCAACAGCCAATGACAACGCTGTAGGCATGTACACGTGTACGGCCTATAACAGTTATGGCACCATGGGACAGTCTGAACCCACCACGGTCATTTTGCAGGTGAGGCTGGTGTTCTCAACCTCGGTGACAGAGAAAACCCTTTCCTATTAGTGTACACAGTTCTACATGGGCAGAAGTAAAAAGGCTCTCTCTCTCTCCTCCAGGACCCACCATCATTCCGAGTGCATCCTCGGCCCGAGTATCTCCAGGAGGCGGGCAGAGACTTGATCATCCCCTGTGAGGCCATTGGAGACCCCACTCCAAACATAACTTGGAGCAAGGTACAGAAAATGTTCTGCTCTGATAGTTAGCAGGACTGCACAAACATGTCTTATTCATGCCTTATTTTAACCTGTTTCTATCCTTCTTCACAGATTGGCCCTACTCCTCGCTCCCTGTACACTGTGATGGCTAACGGCTCCCTCCTGCTGCAGCCGCTCAGTAAAGATCACCAAGGGGGTTGGGAGTGCTTGGCCACAAATCGTGTAGTGACTGTCAGTGCAGGCACTGTGGTCATGGTGCTGGGTGAGTGGGCCGACCTTATTTCAGCAAACCATTGTGTTGGTATGAGCGCATCCACGCGTATTGTCAACAGTTCAAACTTACATATGTGTTTTTCTGTTCCTCAGGCACAAGTCCTCATGTTGTGTCCTCAGTATCTGTCATCACGGAGATGAACCAGGCCAATGTGTCCTGGGTGCCTGGCTTTGATGGTGGATACACCCAGAAGTTCACTGTATGGTCAGTAACATACAATACTTACTGTATGAAAAACAATCCTCACTGTTTTATGCTCTATCTTTATATTTTCTGTTTTACATTTTTTACAGGGTCAAGCAGGCATCTCGAGGAAAACATGAATGGGCATCTTTGCCTGTGCCGACATCCAAAAACTACCTGCTGGTGACCGGGCTACTTGCTGGCACCGGCTATCAGTTCAGCGTCCTACCTCAGAATAAACTCGGCTCTGGACCTTTCAGTGAAATTGTTTCTGTGCGGACTCAAGGTTTGTGCAAGTGTACATGTTCTGTTTGGAGTTTCCCTCAGTCTCTCTAATGCTGTTTCGCTGTAAGTATGTATCAGTTTGAACTTATATTGGGTCTTCTTATCAGCTGTGCCAACAGAAGCACCTACAGCTGTCACCACTCTCCCAATCCTGGATCCTCCAATACTCCTAGCAGCCAACCAGACTGACCGAGGTGTTTTCCTCCAGTGGTCACCTCCAGAGGCGCCATCCTCTCCACTGACGGGCTTTGTGCTGCAGGCCCGCAGGGATCAGGGCCAGTGGGTCATCCTCAGCAGCAACATCGGTGCCAATCAGAGTGAACTACTTGTACAAGGACTGTTAAGGGTACAGATCAGTTAATTTCTTACTTAGCATCTGTACTTCAAAAAGATCAATCAGTGTGGCCTCTGGATTTATTGCTTTCACAACCTGGTTGCATGTAGATTCAAAAGTTATTTGGCCATAAATTGTGTTGTATCAAACTGATGTTATGATTTATAATAAACATTTTTGAACTGTCAACATGAGCATACTAGTTTATGTTTAATCAAACACCTGATCTGTCTCTCCTTCAGGACTCCAGTTATGATCTGAGGCTAATGTCTTGTAGCAACAAAGTTCTTAGTGAACCGAGTGAGTCTGTCAATGTATCCACGACAGGTAAGTGGCTTTGTATAGATTACAAAGAGCATTACATGCATATTGAGTCACGGTTCCATCATCCCACTTGCAACCACCTTTATTGACTACGGCCTGATTACAGGGATGGAGATTTACCCCCTGCGCCCAAGTTTCTTGGAGTTCATCCCTGAGCCACTGTTGGCTGGTGTGTTAGGAGGAGTGTGCTTCCTGTTCGTGGCCATCATTCTCTCGTTGGTGACAGCATGCTACATGAGTCAAAGGAGACAGCGTCGGCGCAGAAAGAGAAGACAAGGTAAAACGTTGGATTTGATGATTTTATTTTATCCAAAAAGTTGAATTATTGTCAAAAGTGCAATTTTCGACTTCCAAGTTTATGTCAAATAAACTTTGTCATATTTGGACAATTTCAACTGTGCTGCATTTTAATCCTTCCTTCACCTTCCTCTCTTAGATGTCCAGAAGAGCTCATCCCCAGAGTAAGTGTCCTTACCAGTACAGCTCTATATTTTCATTAAACATTTTTGTTCCTTCATTTATGTTTAGATTGTAACAGTCCATGTGATGTAATTATTGCTTATTTCTGGCTCTATTTTAGCAAAGCTTAAATGTTATTATAGCCACCAGTAGACTGTGGTAAAACACTAAAAGCAAACTTTCTTCATAGTCTAGTCAAGTCAGTTATATTTATATAGTCCCAATATCACAAATCACAAACTTTACAATCTGAACAGCAGACGACATCCCCTGTCCTTTTCGACCATCGCTTCAGATAAGGAAAAACTTCCCAAATTCTATTACCTGCAACGATGCTAACTTTAGTAAATTACATATTTATATTACTTGATGACATTTTGACTGAAACCAACAATTAAATAAAATTACTTTACAAACACATCATTGCAATATCTTCGTTGATGTAGTATTGATGTATGTGCAGAAAGTTACAAATAGCACCTTTTAATAATCTTTTATCAGAACCTGTGGTACTTTAAGGTTTGTTTGAAGCAAAAAGTAATAATTCTTGTCCATCTCTTTCTCAGAACTCGCTCCCCTCCTCGCAGCCCAGACAGTGTCCTGAAGCTGAAGCTGTGTCCGCCGCTTCCCTTCTTCCCCAACTCCTCGTCCTCACAGTCCGATCGGTCATCCTTTGATAAAGGCAGCCGTGGGGAATACCACGACCAGCGGAAACAACTCCTGTCCAACTCATCTCCACCACCACACTATACACTCTTTGAGAGTCACCTGGGCTCTCAGGACGCCTCACCATCTGCTCTGGAGTCCATCTCCAGAGGCCCAGATGGGCGCTTCATTGTCCAACCCCTGCCACAGGCTTCCAGTCCCTCCAATAAGAAAAACTCGAGAATAGAGGTCCTGCAATGTAATGGTGGGGCAAGTGGCTCAGGGAGCAACAGGACGTCATTCAGGGACTCACCTAAGTCGAGCATCTTAAGCTCAGAGAAGGACAAGAGGAAGGATTCTCCTCTCACTGTGGACGTCCCAGAGCTGAGCAGACCTCCTTCCTCGCCTGGTAGAGTACGAGCCATGGCCAGAAACTTCTCCCGTCACGGCTGCTTTTACTCTGATGACGAACAAGGCTCAGAGGCTCTATTGGAAAGAGCCAGCTTCTGTTCAGACAACAGTGAGAAAAAAAACAGTGATTCTCTCAGGAGATATCGCATGCCAGGCCACACTGAAGAGCTCTTCCCAAGTTTGGGGAGGAGAACAAAGCTGCTGGATAGAGACAGAGACAGACAACACCATTCAGACTACCAGCCTTTGGAGAGTCAGCTGACTAATAACAGCACCCTGGTCTCACAGCTTGACAGCGAGCTGGAGGGTAGTACTATTAACAAGTGTGTCCAACTAGCAAAAGAGAGGGAAGAAATGGAGAGGGAGTTGGAGACCTATACAGTTGATCAAAGAAGTCGAGGTCGTGGGAGAGACGAGGGACAGTCTAGTAAGACAAAAAGCCCTCAAAGGAACACACCCAATGCAGAAGAAGAGCCTATATGGAAGCCACAAGATGTAACGATAAGACAGAAACACAGGCCCTCAGGTCAGACAAGTCGGGTATCTGACTATCGGAAGGCGTGCTACTTTGGGAACACCAGCAGTCCCATGGACCGGCTCCCTACATCTCGCATACAGTGGGACATTAGCCCTGTTCCATCAGTCACCAGCCTCATTCCTGCACAAAGTCCCCGGGAGACCACATCGCCCAGATCACAGCATGCTCGCACATGTCGGGAAACCACAGAGGACTCTCTTGCTGTTGATTCATCACGCTCTCCTGTCACTCAGAACACCTCCCTCCCCATGCTGTCCCCTGACCTAACTTCCAAAAGTCCCCCTGTTCTGTGTCTAGAAACACCAGACAGAGCCAGGTCATTGAGTCCTCTGAGAGAGCCAGATAGATGCAGGAAGTCCATGACTGAGCAGAGCTTAAGGGAAAAGACGCAAGACAAAGGTGTTGCTTCAAGGTCCAGACATTCATATGCTTATGCAGGCGCTCAGCCATGGGGTTCAGCTGCCAGAGGTCCTTCAGTTGAGAGTGAGAGGCCTGAAAGTTCAGCCTCTGCACAATATAATCAGCCTGAAAGAACTACAAAATACTTCACAGCCACAAGGGATCCCAGTCCATCAAGTTATTCTACCTTACCCTATGAACATCATGAAGTAGGGGCAAAGGCCAAAGAAAAAGACACTCAGGCCCGGGATGACCGACGGAGTTCAGGGATTTACTCTGAGTTAGAGAAAGAGGGTGTGCGAACACGCTCCAGGAGAAGTGACAAATGTCTCTTCTCTGATAGTCCAAGCCCTGTTTCAACATTGACACTTGTAGAAGAGGTAGATAGTGACCAGTCCCAAATTTCTGTCCCTGGAATGTCAGGGTCCTTTAAGGCAAAGCCTGCTGCTCCATCTCCCCAGATGTCCCCATTGCAGACAAGTGCTATTCTTGAATACCTGAGCCTTCCAGGTTTCATTGAAATGAGCGTGGATGAGCCTGTGGAAGACGCTGCAGTCACAGACACTGCTGGACAAAGTTCAGAATTAAAGCCAGAAAAATCCCCAGGGGTTAAGCCTGATGTAGTTCCTAAAAACTGGGAGGTTCATGTTCAGGACAACCGGAACACACACTCGACCCCCCATTCTGCAGAAGCCAGCTTTTATTCTGGTAAAAAGCAAGGCCATAAACACTCCCTCCATGTGGAAGCTAGAGATTCTTCACATAGAGTAAGATTTCCAGATGAGACAACACCATCGTCATCTGGTCCAGAGAAAACTAGCAAGCAGCTCTATAATGAGAAAACACAAATTCGAGTTGGCAACAAAAGTACAGACAGACCTGAATCCAGCCTTGGATCCAGGTCAGCTCACACCTTGTTCAGTGCAGCTAGAGGAATGGCAGATATAGTGGCAAAACACTCACAGAGCTTTGTAGACAGTCGTGAGTCTCTATCAGAGCAATCCCAAAGACAAGCTTCTCAGGGCAGCAGGACTAATAACATTGCATCACGAATATGTCAGGCCCCTGGGCCATTTCTAAAGAAGTCCTTAAGCATAGGCCCTTGTAGGACGCTCTCGGGTATGGGACAGCCTAGTCCTTTCCTCAAGAAATCCATCAGCTTAGGCTCACAGAGGTGGGAGCACTTTGAGAGCCCGAGGACATATATTTCTGAGAAATGTTACTGGGACGAGTTCCCAAACCCAGATGTCAGGGTGAAATCCTACAGTTTAGGTCGCAGTCCGCCTTCCCTTCCCAGGCCAGGACCCTCCTGGAGGGAGTACGCCCCATTCAGACGCCCCAGCATAGGGAGCCTGGAGAGGCCTCACCACGCACAAAGATCTTTAGCAAGTCCTTCCTACCTCACTCCTTCCATGTACCCACCTAGACGAACCTCAATGTCCCCGATGCAGGAACCCTCCGATCCACGACGACAAGCCACTGTTTTCCCAGAGTCCTCCAGGTGGTCTCCCTCTTATCAAGATAACATGAGGTCTGCCCCACATAAATATGTCCCCATGCCCTCTTCCATCCCTGTCCCCCAGTACCAACACTGGCCAGGATCCAGAGGGGAAAGCATGAGACCCATGGACCCCAGCAGGGGCCCCCCGAGGCCCTACCTGCCCAGAGGCATCAGCTGGCCCTCACCTTACTATGCCCCCTTTCCACCCAGAGAGGCAGAAAGTTACAGACAGCCAGACAGGATGATGAGGAGGAGAGGAGAGACAGAGATCAGGGAGGTCAGAGAGGCCAGGGAGGGAGGGAGGACCAGTTATGCCAGTCAGAGCAGTGGTAGAGGCAGTGCCGGTCTCTTCCGACAGTCCCTGTCCATCACTCCCACACTACTCAGCTCCCCCGAAACCACAGAAGAGAGCGAGCGACACAGATCTGAGATGGAGCTGCCTGAGAGGAGAGCGAAAAGGTGAAACGCCACCACACCTGGAAAATAACAACAAACTCACTGGAGTGTCTTCTTGGCAGAGGGATTTATTTATGTTCCCAAAATAACTTAATAATCTTGTTGTTTTTTGTTTCTTCTTTGTGATGACTGTGACCTGACCACTTGTTTTGTGTATCTCATTAGAAGGAACACATCAGTAGATGAGAGTTATGAGTGGGACTCTGCTGATGCGTGTGTGGACGCTGAGGTCCTGGAGGCCATGAGGTTTGATCAGTCACAAATGGGTTTTAGGAAAGGCTGGTCGGAGCTCAGATATGATCAAGCTGGTGGCCACCAGGACCAGCGACAGAAAGGTGATCATTTATTTTCCTCTTTCTCGGTGTGTGTGTGTGTGTAATGTTATTGATGTGGCATGTGTTATTGTGAGTGCAATGCTTGAGTTGATGGTGCTGCTTGTGTTCGCCCTGTGCCCTTGTGCTGTGATTATTGTGAGCTTGTCCCATGACATTTCCCATCCATGCATTTCCTCTCCCTGATGCCATCCCCAGGCCCGTGTCCCTCAGTCAGCCCGCCAGTTTCCAACCCACCTCGCTGCCAGTACAGCCGCTCCCTAAGTGAGGCGCGTTTCAACGCTCTCCGCCAGGAGTACCAAGAGTACAGGCAGACTCAGGAGCCCATCTGTTCCCGTGAGCCCTGCCTCGACCGTGGCCACGATTCAGACTCTGACTCCGGCTCAGCACTGCTCTAGCAGCTTAACTCGGTCCGTTATTCTGCCCGCCCTCTCTCCTCTTCCCTCTTTTTTTCCACCTCTCACTGCTCACCTGCCTGAATCCTTTTCTTGCCTGCTATTGTATCATCCATGTGCAGTGAATTTGTGCATGCCAAAATCTATGCTGCTCAGTTTACGGCTCAACGGTTTTAAAGATTGTCCTTTTAAGAACTGTTCTAATACTGTACTCCTCTTTGTCTTTCACAGGTATATCTGAGACAGATACCAAAAAGCAGTTTTAATGAACAGACGACAGCACTGTGGTACTGGACACTGTCACACATCACTGGAGCTTTCTCACGTAAGAAAACTAATTGTTCAAAGTTTGTATCATCTGTTACAGCAGATTAAAGTAAAGCAATTTAAAGAGACAGCACCATATGCTGTATGCCATGAAATGTGACAGACTGCAACCCCTCTGTTGTTATCCGCTGACATATTCTTCTTCTTGTACTTGTTCCATTGTGCTTTGCATAATGAAGCTGAGAAGGGATTATTTATTTTTCTGAGAAGCTCGTGCAACTGTATTTTGGGATTTTTATTTTTTATTTTTTAAACCATGACAATCAGGCACACAGGGCCCCTTTGATAAATGAAATGCTCCTCCTTGACTAAGACAGATTTACAGATGAGAAAGACCTGCTTTATAAAAGCAGCAGCATGCTACATAATGATGTTTGTATTTCAAGTTCATGTCTATCACATTAAAGACTTCCCTTTGATAATAAAGGGATGCTAATGACAAGTATGGAGGTTTGTTTCCAAGATCTACTTGTGGAAATGGCTGTATTATGTAATGTTGCCTGTGTTGCCAATCAAACACTGCTCAAAGCATTTTCACTACCATCTCCCTCTGAATATGACAAAAGTACTTATATAATAGTACTCAAAAATCACATGATTAGGCAACTCTGATTGTTTTGTACTTTGGTACCAAATCTTGGAGCAGTTCGCAATATCTAACTTACAGACAATAATTTACTGTATTTAAAAGAAGAATTTGTTTGTTATTTGCCACTGTGGGTTTCCTGTTGGTTCCCTGAACTCATTTCCTTTTTTATACATATTATATTTCACAATAACGTTCACCTGTTAAAAATGTAATCACTTCAAATAGCTTCCCAGTATTTGTTCCAGATGTACAAATGTTTATATGTACCTTGATGTGAATGAACCCTGCTATATTGTATATTCCACTTCATCATTTCATCAGATGAGAAAATGCTACTTTACTCCACCTGAATTGGTCAAAGATTGCCTCTGTGATTGAATTACAGACACCGTAAAACTTGATTAAAACATGATTTTTGCCTTATTTTTGTTAATGTCACAAGCACGCACTACTTGATTGACCATGTAATGTTTGAGCTGACAAGTTCAAATCAAGTGATGATCAGAGGATTCAAAATTACTTCTTTTTTTTTACACAAGTTTTGCTCACATGAGTATTTCTTTATACTTATGAAAGTGAGTTATGATATGCAACAATGTTTACAATTCACTTCATTGATGTGAAGGCAACACTGTGAATATTTCATCGGCTTCTGATTCTGTATATGAATTGCTGTGAAGTCTAATGAATTCTGTGCCCATTAGCCTATTTTTTCCTTTTATTTACTGAAAGAAAATGACTGAAAAAAGCTGTTTTTATTACGTCACCTGACAAACAGAGGTTTTAAGAATAACTTTGTAGCTGAGGTTCAAAATGTGTACTATATTTAACCCAGAGTCTTCATATGGAGTGAGTATGCATTTCTGATGATGGTTTTGGAAGTTTTGTACAAACTAGACATTTTTATATCTCGCCACCTGGTTGTTTTTGTCATTTTTATATGTTTGTACTGAATAAATTTTATTCTGAATGCACCAGAATGAAAGAATGTGCTTATTTTTTTATGTTTTGATGAAAAGCATTTAACAATGAACGCCGTTGCTCGTTAACTTAATTTTCCAGAGCAGAGCCACACCTGTAATCACCTGTCAAGCCTTCTTAAATCTGGTTAACTCCTTTTGTCTAAGTTTACTCAACCCACCCTCACTTCCCCCTTCCCCATGCGTTCTCCTTCCTGCTTCATCATCACGCTTGTTCAGACCTGTGTCTCTCAACTCTCCAGGTACCAACTGGGCCTTGAACAGCGCCTGAGACGGGTCCTCGTACTTTCCTCATATCGTTAAGCCTTTGATCGCATACTGTTGTAGTGTGGTCCTTACTATTAAAACCATTTTGTCAGCCTCGTTGACAAGTAGGCTTAAAAGGGGTCTTAGAAGGCTCTGTGTTTTAGTCCTGCCCATACTATATAAATATATAAATTATCTTTATGAACTGACTTGAAAATACATGTGTTGCAAAAAGACTAAAAACATGTCAGCTACATTCATTATAAAATATTAGGGTGCTAACATGCTAACCCATATGGTTACTGTCAGTATGTTAGCACCCTAATATTTTATAATTAGCACCAAGCACAGCTGTCAATACAACTGAGTCTAATAGGAATTTATTTAGCGGCTCATAAACCAAATTATTAAACAAATTACATTTTTGACCTGATGGTGGCGCTAAATGAAAAGTCAGAGGATAACCAAACAATTCATCTTGAAGGGAACATACATGTCTGGACCAAATCTTTTCTGTATTTCAACATCCTGGAAACCTGGAGACAGCGAGTCACAGGTGCCTCACCTCGTCTCTTAGCAGGTGTGGCTAACATTGCGCAACATTCCCAGTAATTGTCCATAATATTACTGTTTATTTCAAGGATTGGGGGAGAGATTTAACATCTTTGTCTGTGATATTGAAAGAATAATAATGGGGTGCACACAGTAATTACACGCTACATAGAAGGTGTAGATTAATTCAGCCTAAATTTTACATTTATTGTTTTGTTCATCCTAGAGATTATGTGCTGTGCTGTACTGTTATGGTTTCCTTCATGATCCTAAAGCTGTAGTGCAGCTGGAAAAATGTAACAAAAGATCAGATGCAATTGTCATTTAAATGCTGACCCTACAGTTTACACGGTGAGAGTTAGCTTTGATCAGATGCAGAGGTGAGGACAATGAATTCCTCCCTGCCTGTTACGTAATATGTCTCCAGTTAAAAAACGTGGGTTCAGGTAAATGGATCGTGACCCATGAGCCCCTCAGATGTGTAGATCTGCTCTCTGCACACATATTAACCAATACAGTGAATGACACACAACAAGCCATCTGTATCTAAAGCCTTTATATAGATTCAGGTAAGAATTCATCACAATACAGAGGTGTGCGTCGTGCGTAAACACCAACTTCCTCGATTTCTTTTCCAGGCTGAATGTGTCACATCACTTGGTTGACATCCGCATGACATGCTTGACCATATTTCCAATGCCATCAAAGATGTAATGATAGTGATAATCTGTTTCCCACAAGAAGGAAGGAGTGCTGACCACTTTGTTCTTCTCATCCACATGGGCTTCGTAAAAGAAAGGGTTAAGGTCAAAAGCAGGAGTTACATCAGATCATAAACAATGACAAAATGAGGATTTAGTCAACCGACAGCAAAAAGAGACCCCTGAAAGGATATATATGGCTCGCGGACATTGTGGCGAGCGCCCATGCTCTTCACAGCCTGCACCATGTTTGTGTGAGGCCAGTTCCCCCAGCGGGTGTTTTCGTCCCGCTCGTAGCCCATGGTCACCTCGATGCTGGGCAGCACGCGACAGGCCAGCACCGGAGCCATGCTGGCCAGTCTGAAACAGGAGCAGACCGTGAGTTGAGGTTTTAAGTAAGTCAAGATTAAGAGACCAGACTGAGCAGGGTGTGGGAATGATTGCCTTACCAGTATCAGACAGGAGAGATTTAAAGCCTGAAAAAGAAAGCCTGTCCCAGTATAAATCACTGGGTGTAAAGCTCAGTGTACTTATAAATCTACTATTACTGACCAAAAGATGAGTATGAGGCAAGAGTACAGCTTGTCAGCTGTTTATCACCATTTGTGCACATTAACCAGCAATCTTAGACTACATTTGAAGTAGCAATGTTACTAAATCCCCCACACACCTACACCTGAGGGGAGTGGGTGTGCTCGGCCCACACATGACTGATATCTCTCTCATTCATCTGCTGTTTTTATTTGATAATTGACCGTAGAAACAGACAGGAAACATGGGGAGTGTTCAATCCACACTGTGCAACATTGACAACCATTTAGTCGGACTATATCATATTTTAGTTTTTGTTGGTTGTTAAAAATGCTTTTTTACTTATTTATTATACCTTTACTGTGGGATTACGTATTTATTATACTTGTTTTTATCTTGTTTTTCTACCGATGTCTCTTGTTTGTTCGTTTGCACTATCCACTATGCGGCTGTAATCCTGCTAATTTCCCCGCTGTGGGAGAAATAAAGGATTATTTTATTTTATTTTATCTTATTATTCCTCCCAACTTGAACCTAAGCAGAGGTCTAATTCGCGAAAGTGAAAACACCAGATTGCCTTTAAATAAATACAGGTGTTTTATGCCTATAGGCGTCTAGGTATTTATTGAAGACATCACACTTACAACAGTACACTTGTGGTCTCCGTATGGTGTCGATTTTGCTGTGCAGCAAGAATTTAACTTTATATAATTAGTATTACTAATAACATAAGCGATGAGTTTGTTTCTTCCCAATATTTTTCAGTAAGTAGGCCACTGAGACAAATACTTAAGTTAATGCATCAAGCAGATCAATCAAAACATACAGACATGCAGTGAGCTAACTTCAACTCTTTCCTGCTTTTTGAATCAAAGCAGTAATTTATCACTAATGACTTCTGCGGACATTATATGCAACGATCTGCTGAGGTTTAAATTCAGTACAGTCTGTGTGATAATGAAGAGCAGTTGATTGTCAGCCTGAAGCACTTCCCAGACGTCAACATCTCCCCCCACTAGACTCCATCTATCAACAAAATGAGCCTTCCCATTGCCACACACACACACGGTGATATCTAAACCCTGTTAGCCATCGTGTCTCAGTGCTGGATGCTGCAAAGCAAATTACATGTCAAGTTTTCATTATACAAGTCAGACCCTTCCCACTATACAAAAATGAAGCGGTCGTGGTTCAAGTGCAAACCTGCTGATTTCAAATGAATCTTTAAAAGACTTTTGAGTCCATTGGGCCTTTTTCACAGACGACATTTTGACTTGTAGGAACAGCACCAGTGTTTCTAATGACACTAACGAATGCTCTGTTCTATTCAACAGAAAGCAAGCCAGCAAGATACGAGGACCCTGAAATCATAGCAGCTCAGTGGAATTCATACATCAATAATTTCATTATTTACACTTGTGCTTTTCCTACTGTGACAAGTCAAAGTGTCTGAAAAAAAGGCCTGTAGATTTACATTTTGTCTTTCATACTCCTAAGTCGAGGAGGAGTGAAACACTGATGAAATCAGAGGAAACACATGAGGTGAGGTGCTGCAGCAGAAGGGTTTGTGATGTGGAGGAGCTGCAGAGAAGCGTTAGAATTTTCCACCGGGAGCTAAATTATTGCTTTGAGAAAGATAGTCTGATTCTAAATTTATACACTGCTTGTTATTGTTTTTTCTCAGAAGATGAGTTTAACACATTTCAAGACAACAATTACAGCTCTGATAAAACCGAGTGTGCGTGTATCCATCTCCTGTCTGCAGCAGAAACATGTGAATCATAAATAATAATAATATAAAAGTTATACTGACTGCTACATTACACAACAATGTCTGCTTTGGTCTATTTTATTGAATAATTCTGATTGTTGTCAATATTTCAATGTCAAGACAAAGTAGTGTGTCCCAATTGAATGCACACTGTTACAGTAACAGCACACACTTTGTAAGGGGCAGCTGCAGTGCGTACTAAAAGTAAAAAGAAGAAGTATGCGTTTTGGCGGACATTTCCTGTAATCCTGCATCTCCTGTCATCTCAGACCTGCCATTCTGCACGTGGCCACCAGGCGTCCCAAAGGATCAGTCACGTGGTATCACATCACCTACTGCCTGTTGCATCAGTGTCATCTCGTCCTACTCTCTTTAGCCCTCTGGATCTGATGACTGCCTCCGTGTTGCCCAATGTAAGATCCCCTCTGGGTTTACCTCACCTGCTCCTCTGTGGGAGGAGAGCCAATGTGGAGACTTTCAGCAGATGGCCTCTTAAGTGGTGCATCAATTTGCATTTTGTCTCTTTCTTTGTTTTACTTCGCTTATTTGATGCAATGCAGATTTGGGGTATATTTTGTTAATGTTTAAATGACTGTATCATCACAGAAATGTCAAGACTATTTGGCATAAGGATTTTTAGAGGTAGTCTATGTGCTAAAAGTAAACATTTATTTTCTAGGCAACACTGACTATGTAAAAGTCAGTGTTTTAAATATTATATTAAAATATTTGTTACTAGCAGGTGTTGGAATGTTACTATTAATGATGATGATGACAACTTCTAACAGTAATAGGATATATTGTATCCAAACTTCATAACTGCAATATTTGTCAATGATTAACCTATTAATGCATGTCTAATTATTTATCGACCTCTATAAACAGCCCAATATTGACTGAGCTTTTCTCCTTTCTACAGCTGCCCCAATGTCCCAATTCAATTACAGGGATCGTTTTAAATCTGGTCTTTATCTAGTTTAATGTAATCTGATTTAAAGTGTTGTACGAATCATTGAATGCAATTCTGCTTTATGTTTGGATTTAAAATGTAAAAAATAAAAAAGCCACAGCATGCTTCTGCCCTAATACTTTAACCTATTGATTGTACATAAGTAGAGTTCCACAGTATTGCTCTTTCAGTACTGATAGATTAAATAGCGACCAGATGATACATACCCAATAGGCTTGCGTAAGCGGTGGAAGTCTTTGAGGACCCTTTCCACATCGCTGTGCAGCTTGCAGTCTTTGCCATCCTTCACAAAAGAGGATCTAAAGAGTTAAGCATTACATACTGATATTAGTTCTCCATCTGTATTACCTTGTCTCTCGTTTGACTCTATTTTACACTACACAGTCTCATATTTCATTATTTCTCACAGATTCTTTATGACGCCGTGGCCTCCAGGAAAGATGACTGCATCAAAGCTGTTGACGTCCAGCTTGGACAGGTCTTGCATTTGCATCGTTCCTTGACCGTGACTGAAGCGAGCTGATTCCATCATCACGTTCCTATGTGACGGCCAGAAATAATCATAAATACTATCTTATGGAATTAATCAAGTCAGATGTATAAACACATGTTAAATAAGCCACTGGACCCGTATCTGATCCTGACCCGTATCTGAAAGTGTGTCAGTATTTCCTAACGAGCCTACCGGTTGTCCCCAGAGCCGGGCTGCTTCTTCATGTGGTCCATCACGTGCATTTGCTGTTGATTTGGAGCAAACATCTGGAAGCGAGCACCGTTACGGCTCAGGTGGTACATGGTGCTGAGGACGGAGATGCAAATTACCATCTCTGCATGGTGATATGTCTGAGCAATGTGTGAAATTCAGATACTTACTATACACCCTCATGGACATCAGTCCCATCCCACCAGCCACATCCTGAGAAAACCTGGATTACATTGTGATTCACAAATCACAATAATGCCCACACTAATCAGTTTACTTTTTTCACTGGCAACATATTTGTATGTTTCACTTACCACTGCAATATTGGTATTTCCCCAGTTGCCATAGTCACCATGGTGAACAAAGCAGGCAGGCTGGCGAGAGAGAACAGCCAGTGATGGTTTTGACAGCAAAGTCCTGGATGCCAGCATGATTTAGCTTCGATCTCACTGTGTCGGGAGGAAAATGTAAAAGTTTGCTAGTCTGAAGACTTTGAATGGTAGTAAAATCGATCTTGCCGTGCCTGTATATATACCTCCAGAGTGTGACCAGGTGACATTGCCACGTAAGCTCTATTATCTGAGAATAGCCGTCGCTTCTTTGCCTTAAATGGACTATTGCTGATGCTGAACACCCTATCCGAGTAATACCTTGTTTATTCACCTGATTAACCTAAGTCATTTGGCTCCAGAGTGACTCTTGAGTGCTTAGAGTATTCTAAACATGTAGTGCTTTAACCCATTTAGAAGATAACTCTTAGCATGGTATTTAGATGGAAAAACCTACAGAAATAATGCAAAATGTTATAGTTTTATATTTTGGAGCAGTTGACTGGTAACTTTTACACAACACTCTGCAGCCATGTGCAGTTTCTTGAAAGTGCTGGTTATTGTATTTCTATAAAGGTAGCAGTGGAGGGATGCCTTTCCATAGCATCAGGCATACTGTATGCCCTTTAAAGTCTATTAAGTTGTAAGGCTCTTACTCACTGTAATGCCCTGTTCCGTCTACGTCTAGACAGTAAACCCTGAATATCCTGGTCAGACGGAAATGTCAAAGTCAATACACTGTTTAATAAAATCTACAGCTCTAATTAGTGAAGAACCGAAGATTCAGTGTATAAATGACAAACATGAGGGAAAATATGGCATTAATCTTTATTATGACCACTTTTTATGTAGAAACAATCAATATTTACATACTGGTGATGAAAGCATATGATGACAATTTGAGAAATAAAATGCAAAAATGGAGTAAACGGAACAATATACAACCAACTAGAGTCACCACATCAATCACAATTTTAAGCCTCAGCTGGCTGCGAGATGTTCTCATACGATTCTGCCGGAAGGTTTAAAATGTGCACACGAAAGAACTCATGCATAAAACAAACACGTACTGAAACGGTCACGTATGGTAATCACAAAGTACAAATAAGGTTTCTTCTTAAAAATCAAATACAAGAAACATGACACGACCAACTTATGCAGAACGCATCCCATTTCTAAATGTCTCTTATTGTGAAACGTAGACATGTTTCTCAATTTCTCCGTTGCTGCTCGCTCTCCAACACATGTCATGATCCTTTTTAAAACACCACAAAGACAAGTCACATTTTTGACAATTTTCTTCTTATTTCAAGTAAAGATGTGATTAACTAAGACTAAACCAGTGAAGGGTGTTTACCAAGCAAAAGAAAGAAAGTAAGTCTGCACAGACAACTCAATAAATAAATAATCAGGGCCATTTGATAATTTATAGGAAAGAAATGTCTAAAATAAATCTTTAATGTATTTCTGCATTTGTGATGCATCAGGAAAATAAAATCATACACACGGCAAGCATATCAAAAATGAAAACAAAACTATGCTTAAGAAAGCTCCTTTCACAATCCAACTGAGAGCAATACAACCGCTGACGGTCTGCCGACAGCCCAGCCTCAATACTGGAATTGGCACTGATCAGGCTGCGGCGGTTTCATCAATTACTTCTGATGAGCCATGTTGAGCACTCCTTGCAGTTTAGTTTGCTTTACATGTAAGAACCAATTCCTAAAAGCCATTTACATGCAAACCACTAACAACTTCAGTGGTGAAAGTAAGAATCATCTCCTAAATGTCTGCCACCATATAAGAAAGCTTTCATGCACCCAAGCACCGTCAGTCAAGGAGTTTGTGCACTGACTGTGCACGCCGTATTCATTATGGAGAGTATTTGCGAAGATATCCATTTGATAGAGCGGGGTTTGCTCATCAAGCCAATAGCCGTGCTGAGAAAGAAGCAAGGGTTAACAAGGCCAATCTGGCGGCATTAGGGCGTGTAAGCGGGCGGTGGCTGAAACTGATTGGCAATGTCATAGTCAGCGGGAAAAGTTTCACTGCTGTCCTCCATCTCCGAGAGCAGCACTAAAGCCTGCTCCTCCTCCTCTGTAGGGTAATGGCGCAGGAGGTTCGCAGCTGTGGCGAGGATAGAGGCCCCGCCTGCGCCTGCCACCAGGTAAAAACTGATGGCAAAAGTGACGTATATAAGAGAGCCGTGGTACTTTTTGTGTTGCTGTTGTAGTGACAGGATGAGCTCCGAGGCCCAGTAGCAGAAGCCTATGACGGTGGCACACTGCAACACTGATGAGAGACAGACAAAACAGTTAGTGAGCCAAATATGACAAACTGCCTTGTTTTTATTAATGAAGGGATCTGAAAAGAACCCCAGTATGAAAGATCAATCAATACCTGTGAGAATATGTGCAAATGCGTATCTGCGTGTGATCTTGAGGGCAGGGTGTTTGGGTCCAAACACATCCAAGAGGAACGCAATCAGACTGCACAGGATGCCCAGGAAACAGAAGGCAGCGATCACCCTCATCAGCAAGATGGTCTGTGGATTCACGCAGTAATCTGGAGGACACACAGAGACATCACAAAGCATTAAGAGTGAGGTGCCGGACTCGTATCACCTGTAGGTTTTAATGCACCAGAGCTGCTCCTCACCGTCCAGAAGCTTGGGGTCAATGTAGCCCAGGACATCTGCCACCCCCAGCTCCTGTCTCGGACAGGTGCCTCCATGCACCCGGAGCCAGGCCGGCTCCGCGAGAGCCGTGCACAGCGCGGTGATGGACAGGGCCCCTGGCAGAGCCGACACCAGGCTGCGCTCCGGCTGCTTGGGCAGAGAGGTGCCTCCTCTCCTCCTCCGGCCTCCAGGCGCGGTAGAACCCGGCGGGGCGTACATGCTCATCCAAGGTCCCCGTCGCTTGTTGTGTCGTCGGTTTTACCTTTTGTTTACAGTGACGGTATTTGTGACTCCGGTGGCCGGTGGCGGCCGGTACAGCTCACGTTAGGGCGAGGGACAGATGACAGCGGCCCGGGCGCGCGGTCCACGGTGGTGTCTCACGTTTCCAAACCTTAAAACCAGTTGCTCGACACCAACAAGACAACGTAGAGTGTCTTACGGGCAAACAATGGACTGGTGGCCTTCAGGCCTGTTAGCTCTGTTGTTAGCGCGTGACGCTCGCTCGCAGCTGACGACACAACGTGAAAAACTAAATAAACTTAACGATAACAAACTAGGTGACCGAGAACCTGTTAACTGATCTGCCAAACTATGCGGGTGAAAAACAGCCACCTATTGGAGACAGAAAACAAAGAGAAAACAAAACAAAAGGCAGCTTCCGCTGGCTTCCTGTAAAATATTCACTTCCTTGTTCACAATACTCTTCTTCGTGGCTTCAACTGGTGGCAGTCAAAGCGCGAGAGTTAGTCAGTGCTGCCACCTGCTGGTGGTACAGGTGAACTACAGCTGTAAGGGTGCTGGTCTACATCATACACCTGAGATCTGTGTTGTGATTATGTGAAATCATTCTATTTTATAAGTCACATACTTAAAGGTGGAGGGAATGAGTGCTTTTTAATGGAATAGCACCACCGTGTGGCTATTTATAAAGCTTTTATTAACTCCCAAACCATAAGGTCTAAAATCAACTTTTTGTGAATTCTTTGGTTAATGATGAATCAGAAAAAACGGGTTTGCCATTTAAAATGGTTAATATCTGTGATATCTTTCAAATTGCACTGATTGCTTATGTTTTTGGGAGGAAAATTTCTGATGAGTCAGTATTAATTAATGGTCTTATTAATAGTTTAAGTATTTTCCTTTTCCTTTATCATTTATAATACATTTGGGATGTCAGGTTATCGAAAATCCGGCATCATGATTATGAGCATTTTCAAGCTCTTTGATTCATCAGAAAGATGTTTGACCCTATTTTATTTGACCACTTATCTTCTGAAAAAGGGCGGCAGGCATTTTATAATTGTTTTATTAATATCAACAACTAAAATGTATGAATTACTTATTTGTTAACATTTGTATAATTGCAGTTGAATAAACTGCCCATAGCTGTGTCTGCGAGCGTGAACATACGTCAGCCCTGCGAGAGTTCGTGACCCTGAACAGGATGAGCAGTTAAAGATAACAGTATCACAGGGCGGACACATTTAGACAGACAGCCTTTCATGCTCACATACACACCTACGGGCCATTTAGAGTCTTTAATTAACCTAAGCTGCAGGTATTGGGATGTATGTCTGGGGGAGGAAGCTGGAGAGCCTGGAGAGAACCATCAATGCCACAGGGAGAACATGCAGAAGGCCGTCTATCCCGGGAAGCATTGCATTTTTATGACATTTATATCTCTACTATGGATTTTTCATGATATGGCATATACACTATAATATATTGACATTTTATAACATACCATACCATTACTTTTTTAATGACATACTATACAAGTATTTCTCATGCCATACTATTTTATAACATTTTTATGACATTTTTATGGCATACTATACTATGACTTTTAACGGCATTCTTCATGACATAATGTACTGTGACATTCTTTATGACATACTATAATATTATCTTTTTTGGTTTACTATATTTCAACTTTTTATGACATACTACGCTATGACATTTTTTACGGCATACTATAATATTACTTTTAAAAATATATAATTTCATGGCATACCACATAAATTTTTATGGCATTTTTTACGACATAAGATAATATTACTTTTTTATGACGTCTACAACTACTACTCCTACTACTAAAATACATTTCAGTCAAAAAGAAGGTTCACTTTCCCTTTACTGAATATGCCCCCTTTTTAGGAAAACTGTACCGTGTTCTCCATCAGGATGCCACAGACAGACACTTTCCATCACTTGCAAATAAAATAAAAAAGACATGCAAAGCTGCTCCCTGTAAACTACACACATTGTATAAAGACAATAATGAACACACTCACAAATGTTATTTTAACATAAAGTACAGTATGAGTGCATAATGCCAACAAGGTTATGTATTTAGTTCTGTTTGTGTGTGTGTGTGTGTGTGTGTGTCTGTTATTTACCAGGATTTCTAAAGAATTATAACACCGACTTCAATGACATTTGAAGAACAGTTAGACTTTGTACCAGGGAAGGTATATTCTGATCTAGAATGCACAGAGGGTAAACATGTGTAATGCTCTTTATTTATAGATGTGTAGGCTAAGAACAAGCTGCAAATATATATATTTCAGATGGATGTAATTATGCAGGTCCAAAAGATAATAAATCATAAAATAAAATAAAAACTGCCTTTGGTACAAGACTGATATTTTGTGAAGACAATCGAAATAAAAAAATCATGTTTAATGTTAAATGCTGAAAGCAATAATCGTCCATGTGATGATATCTTTTTGATATATTTATGATGTATTCACATAACACGCAAAAAGGGGAAGAAAAAAAACTATGGATCAAACAATGCAATGCTTTTGTATTTTCTCAGAGAAACAGGATTACAATGATGGATATGGGATCTGGTCCTCCCCGCAGAAGGTGGCGTTACTGCGTCTAATACGCTGGTTACCGACCGCTTTCAAAACCCCAGAAGAAGAAGAAGAAGAAGAAGAAGAAGAAGAAAAAGAAGAAGAAGAAGAAGAAGAAATTAGCAAAGATGGCGGCGTTTCCGACATGGTTGGTTTTGTGAACTTTTGTACTTTGTTCCTTGGTGCAACTACATTATTTTTCCATTTATTTTGAAGTTGACACCTTCCAGTTGTTTAGGACAGCAGCGCTGCACGAGTCCGCCGGTTGTCGTCACGTCCCGGTGTCCGTTAACCGATTTATCTCTCGCGTCCGGTAACTAGTTAACTGTCAGCGGGGACGGACAGACGGCTCAGAAGCTGAAGAGACGTGACGTCACATTATCGGCTCCGACATGAACGAAGGCTTGACCCTGGTCCAGAGACTGGACGCACACCCGGACTCCCGGTGCTGGTTCGTCAGCTGGAGCCCAACCGGGACGCTGCTGGCCTCGTGCGGGGGCGACAAGGCCATCCGGATCTGGGGCCGGGAGGGTGAGTCGACCTGTAGTAGACTATTGTATCGCAAACTAATAATCAAATGACATTATAGGAGAAAAACAAACGCACTAAGTTGGTTCGGATGTCACAGAAATCTATTGCACATAAACGTTAAAGGAAGTAAAGTCAGTGTCATTGCTCTTATGTTTATATTCTTAAGTTATAAAGATTTACACGACTTCTTATTAGTTTGCCATCTCTCCCTCCGTTCCTCCTCTTGGGGCTGATCCAAGAAGTCAAATGAAGGTGATGTTTTATGTTTCTGTCATCCCCTTTTTACTTAAGTCTTCTTCTTCTTCTATTAAGAGTAATACAAACTTTAAATACTGCAATGTGAGAGGTGTACGTGGTTCTTTGGTGACATTGATTTGTTATTTAGGGGATATATATCTAATCTAATAATCTAAATTACTCATCATTGGTACAGGTTAGATTTCAGTGATCACGGTATATGTAATTATGTATCGCATTATGATAATTTTCTGGAAAATGTAATAGAGAAACCATTTGTTAGATAAAGAAACCAGAGATAAATGTCTGTATAGGTTAATCCAGTACTTGAAAAACAGGGCACTTCATTACATCGATGCACGGATCCGTAAATTGATCAGGAATGCCAATAAAGCCAATTATTGCAATAAAGCAGTCTTGCTCATTGATTTATTTTTGTTGTACTTGCCTCAGTATAAACGATACGACTTCTCTTTTTGTAGGTGACTCTTGGATATGTAAGAGTGTGCTTCAGGATGGACACCAGCGCACTGTGAGGAAAGTGGCTTGGTCTCCCTGTGGGAATTATCTGGCCTCTGCCAGCTTCGATGCAACCACTTGTATTTGGAAAAAGAAGAACGATGATTTTGAGGTTAGCTGATGACATGTATTCTTCACTTTGAATATGCCGTACCCTCGTAGATTTTACCCAGAGTTTCACCTTGTCTTCTAGAGTTTGACTGTGTTAGAAGGACATGAAAATGAGGTCAAGTCTGTGGCGTGGGCACCTTCAGGGAATCTGCTGGCAACATGTAGCCGAGACAAGAGTGTCTGGGTCTGGGAAGGTTTGTGTTGAACTACAGTGCGTCACCACACTTAGATTTCATGGCATGAACAGCAAACCTACTGATCTGTGCCTCTTTGTACGTGTATGTAAACGATGACATTCCCTTTTGCGTTTCACAGTGGATGAAGAAGATGAGTATGAGTGCGTTACCGTTGTGAACTCTCACACACAAGACGTCAAGCATATTGTGTGGCACCCGACACAGGAGGTAGGTTACCCGCTGCTCTATGCACCTGAAGGATTTCTCAATATGTTGCACCATTATCTCACTCTGTATTTGCCATGTGTTTGTACAGCTCCTCGCTTCAGCCAGCTACGACAACAACGTTTGTATTTACAAGGAAGAGGATGACGACTGGGAGTGCCGGGCCACCTTGCAAGGACACACATCCACAGTCTGGAGTTTGGCTTTTGATCCCAACGGACAGAGGCTGGCCTCCTGCAGCGACGACCGCACCGTGAAGATTTGGAAAGAGTCTCCTAGTGAAAGTGGACAAGGTGAGTTGTCAGTGGTAGAGCATTACTCTTGTTAAATCCTTTTTATAAAGTGGTTCATCCAATCAATGGCAAGACTTTTATGTCAATTTAATTATTGATGACATTTCTTCCAACATAAAGCACTTCAGCAGGAGAAGATCATAGTAAGAAGAGAAGCTGCAAACCATTGAAGACATCATTTATATCAGTCACATACTTGAGTTGAATAACACTGCACTGTTTGGTCTATTTTGACAAACCTAAAAATATCAGGCAGGTCTCAATTTGTGCAAAGAGTGAAAGAGCTGCTGCAGTAGATATGTCAGCTCTGTTATTTTTGATGACTCAGTGTTTAGTTTGTCAGAAATTAAATTCAGAAAGTTTAGACAACCCTAACTTTACTCAGTCAAATTCTTAAACGGTTTTGTTTCCTGCTTGTTTAACAGGGGACTCGTGGAAGTGTGTTTGCACTCTGTCTGGGTATCATGGACGAACAGTGTATGATATTGCCTGGTAAGACATCCGTTTTATATATTGTGGGCATAATGCACTCAGATCAGTCTGCTCATCCTTTAAGATTAACTCATCACCACATTCTCTTCCGTGTCATGGAATACAATATATCTATTTATCCATATTTTAGGGTAAACATACAGCCTGTCTTAGTATTGGTGCAGAGGGTAAAATCGGGTCAACTGATCCCAGCTCAATGTCATCTTGTTCGATCAAACTGAAAATGATAACGTTGATCCTTCTTTAGGTGTCGGCTGACTGGCGCCTTGGCAACTGCCTGTGGTGACGACGCAGTGCGAGTGTTCAAGGAGGATGAGACGGCCGATCCAGACCAGCCGGTGTTCTCGCTGTCTGCTCAGATGACCAAAGCTCACAGCCAGGATGTCAACTGTGTCGCCTGGAACCCAAAGGAGGCAGGACTCCTGGCCTCCTGCAGCGATGACGGTGACTTCGCCATCTGGAGGTTCCAAGAGGAAGACTGAACAGAACCGGCCTCTCACTGAACACAAGACGTTTTTAGCAAGCAACACTGGAACTGTGCGGTCAGGAAGTGACCACACACACAATGTTCATTCAGCTTTTCTAGATGGCTCACCAGGCTTCAGCTTGTTATTACGGAGCATAAACATGTCTAAACTTAATGTTTCACATCTTTTGCTCTGTAAAAGACCGTACTTAAGAATTTGACATTTCATGTTTTTATATGATAAAATAAAAAATATAAACCAATTGAGTGCTTTCTCTTTATTGCAAAAAAACATTCCAGACATACTAAAAACATTTAGACCAGTTCAAGAATTTGATAAAAAAGAAAATATAACATGACAGCTTTGTATTTAAAGACCCGATCTGGAATCCGAGCATAGCATCACTAACTTAATAGGGCAGACCATCTTGTTTGATTAATGGTTTAATCAAATTTCAGAGACAAACTGAAAGTAGCTCACTGAGTACAAAGTTGTACAGACCGATACACACAGATCAGGGCTTCAGTGAGCATTTATGATTATATTGACTGTAAACCAATCTGTACACAATTCTGGACTGGGGTACATCATCAAGTGACTTATAACAATAAAATTACTAATTTTCACGAGGGTAAAGATGACACACTTACAGAGAAAGTGAAGGGCCATAAGTCAGGCTGAATATCTACAGATAAAAAAAACACCTAGTGATCCCTCTATCAAAACCCAATAATGCAGAATGCAAAAATCAAGTTATTGATTAGTCTGAGTCACTGTCTCCATCGCTGTCAGCCTCCTTCACATCTGCGCTGAACTTGTATTCCTGATCACAGCCCATGTATGCATCACTCATGAAGTACAGGGTGTAGTTATGAATGCCCATCGCTGGGGCAACAAAGTCCAGCTTCACCTGCGGAGGACAAGACAGAAACAAAATGAGGCCTCTGTTGGTTTAACGGTCACAGAATACTCGTGCAGCGCCCATTCAGAACGGGCCGAATGTTTAACTTGTGCTGCTGCTGATGTTTAGATATAAAGAAAGGATTGAATTATGTAACTATTCTAACTACATGAACCCAGAAACTTCTGAAAGACCCCCAAATAATAAAAGATATGCAAGGGTGTACTTCTACTTCAGAGGAAAACATTGCAGCACTACATTTACCTGACGGAGGAGTGTTACTAGTTACATCGCAGATTTAGATTTAATTCACAAAATATATGATAATCAAAATATGATGAATTATCATACATTTTTAGCTATCCAGCATTATAAATGTCTCCATCTTGAACAGACATTCAACTGACCACTGAACGAACTGTTTGCTGGTATAATCATACATAAAATGTTAAACTCAGCTGAGGGACTCACAAGCACCAACACGTGTCCGCTCGGCTTAGCGGAGATATTTTGTCGACCGCAACGATATTAGTGTTATAAATTGGTATAGCAAAAAATGCACAATTTGAGTTGCAATGGCAGAGTGACACTGTTCCTGTGGGCTCTCCGTTCGTGCTTGTTGACTCCAGAGACATGAAGACATGTTTGGTTGTGACGTTATCCACCAGCTTTAGCAGGCTATGTACCAGCATCCAAAGTGAACTGCTGTCGGCCCGATGTAGACAACGTTTGCCTGTTTATTCAAAGTTTATGAATATTGAATGTGTTGCGTGTCTACATGGCACTCCATGGGGTACCCAGCAATACACCCACTAAGTGTGAAGTAGATCCGATGAGCGGTAAGATATGTGAAGAACAGACAGATCTGCGACTCTCACTGACCTTTGCTTTCTGCTGGAGAGTCAGCCTCTTGATGGAGATAAGGCTGTTAGACTTGGGGTCACCGATCACCACCCACCAGCCCTCCTCACGTTTCTGGAACAATGACAAATATTTAGAAAAAAAGTAATTACATGTCCAGAAAAAAAAAAAAAAAATTAAGACATTCTTGGACATGCAAAAACATATTGCATTATTTACCTGTGGGAAAAGAGGTGCGATGACAGGTCCGGTCACCTCCTCCTCTCTCTCCAGCTGAACTTGAACCAGAACTGGACTGCCACTGAGAAGAAAAAAAAAATAACGTGATGAAATATAAGCAGCTGTTACTTGACTTTAGGATTTCTTCCTTGGCAGCATGACTACGTATTCATTCAGTCATTACTGCAAACAATGCTGCTGACAGAATCCATACACACCTCTTGATATTGTCCTTTTCTGCTACTTCATAGGACAGCTCTATGTTGGGGTAGCGGTTAGAGAAGCGAGCCACGTCGGCCATCTGGGCGTCTGAAAGCTGCAGCAAAGCAGTTCTGTCTTCATCCTCCATCTCCATGATGTCAAAGATACTCTCCACACCCTGAGAAAAGAGCAGGGATAAGATGGTCAGTTTCATGCATATGGACCCAAGGAAGATTAGCGGTCGCTAAGGCGTCAGCTAATGGGGATCCAGTTAAGAAACAAATAAACAAATCTGTGTATACTCATATTGAAGAAAGAGTTATGATTTAGGATAACAAGAGAACACTGGTGTACCTTATCTGTACAGCGCTTGATGTGCTCTGAGGTGAAGAAGGGCAGCTGTTTGAGGTACGAGTCCTTGGACCACATGGCCTGAGTGACCATCTGGGCCAGCTCCATGGCTGCCAGTGCAGGACTCAGCCAGCCATTACTGGACAGCACATCAACGCAGGCCTGGATCAGACGAACCGCCTACAAACACAACACACAGGTTAAATATACGCATAAGAATACAACCCTGACGTAAACCAGTTTCCTCCCACTCAGTGCCACAGTCTCCATGAACCTGTACCTTGCTCAGGATATCCTCTGTGTCCGACTGCAGCTCAGCACTCAGCTGCATCCTGGAGAGGTGAGCTTGCAGCAGCAGGTTTGTCTTCACGTGGGGATCGTTGAACTTCGGGTTGTTCAGTTTGTGGGGCACTTTCTGTGCCAACTGAAATACAAAAGTACGTTGTTCCAACACAAACATACTGACTTGGTAGAATGTTTATTTTACTGTGATGGGCTAAAAATGTCAATTATATCTGAGTTCCGTTTGTTTACCTGTCGGAGAAGTGCATCCTCGTGATGTCTAATGGGAATGTTATTGTATTCGGCAGCATTGGAGATGATCTCAATTAATCCACGGATCTTTGTCTTGGCATTCAGGGACATGCTGAACAACTCTGCCAAACACAACCACACAACAAGTCAGTTATGTGTTCATTCAACACACTTTTAGAAACACAAAAGGATCTAGGACAGGTATGATGATTAGGCGATAACAGATTTTCAGCGTGTGAGATATGACAGTTTTATTGGCACAAACCGATGGTGGTGTAGTTGATGTAGTAGTAGGCAGCGATCATGCCCAAATTGAGCGGTGCTACGTCCATCTCATCCTCGATGCTGATGCACTTGGACTGCTCCAGGTCATGTAGCGTGTGTTCCACCAGCTCAGACAGGTGGTCTGACAGGTGACGATGTGACATGCCTGACAAAAGTAAACACAAGACTTGAGGACTTGTTCTCAACATTTTATCCGATAAATAAAACACAATATTTATTCCCTATTTCAAAACAGTTGTTTGCTTCTTAAACCGGACAGGATGAGACTCACCTTGCAGGTTGTAGTAGTTGGGGTTCTGGGTCATACGGCGGTAGAGGAATGTCCAAGTCAGGTAGTCCACAGCGTCCTGCTTGTTCTCCACAGTCTTGGTTACAATCTCGGCGTTGAAGTGGTCATGGAGGCAGTGGTCCAAATGAGACTCCACTGGCAGCGGCTCGTACAGGAACTTCTTGAAGAAGTCCTAACAAGAAAAGAAAAAGAAACCATTTGGTTCTCTTTCACTGTCAAGTGACTGTTTTTAAAACTGATCAAGACAGAAACAGGATCTCTACCTTCTTCGAGCCTTGACACATGATAACACAGCGTCCCTCATCATCAAGCATTGGTCTGTTCGCCTTGCCCACCATCTGGAGGACGTCGTATATAGGATAGTCCACATAGCTAAGAGAAAGAGGGAAAACGGAAGCAGAGTGTCAATAACACAATACATATTATGCAAAGTACACACCTTTATGAGAGCGTCAACTAGTGGGAGCCTTACGCATGGATTTTGCCATTGTAGTACTGGGTGTCCATGACAATGACGAGGTGTGCAGAGATGTTGATGCCCCAGCAGAGTGAACGAGAGGACACGACCACCTGAACAGCACCTGTAAAAAAGAAAAGAATGAGATACCAATCAAAATGATTTTGTCCTAAACCTATATAGACCAAGCAGAAAGTGAAGAGTGACTCATACCGGAGTTGAAGAGCTGCTCCACTATTCTGCGTTCGGTTGCAGACAGGCCCTCGTGCAGGTAGCCCACGCCGTTGGCCAGAGTCTCTTTAAGGGTCGAGTCATTTATTTTCTCCAGGAATGGAGCAAGGTCTTTCTCAGCGCAATGCAAGAACCTACAGAGAGACAAACGTTTGTTCTTCGTACGCAGTGTCGCGGTGTAATGGAAACATGAGCACAATCAGTCTATTCATCACATGTACAGGCATGATCTCATTGTAGTGACTGACCTCTGAGGAACCACGTCAGCGGCACAGAAAGTGAGGATGTCGATGGCTGTGAGACGAGTCTGTCTTCGGGATGGGACGAACACCACGGCTGGCTTGGAGGGAGAGTGCCTCATGATGGCGTGGTATACCGGCTTAGCCATGGACAGCAGGCGAGTCTGAGTGTGACTCACATTGAAGCCCTAAAACAGACAAGAAAAGTTAACAGCAAATCAGGAGCCTGAAAAGAATTAACGCCTTATTGGCTGGCTGCACGTTTGTGGACAATATACCTATTTTTTGTTGACAAGCACACAATTTACAGACCTGGATGTGCAGCTCGAGGGGCACAGGTCTGACGTTGGGGTGGAAGTTGAATGTGGCTGTGGTGCTGCAGCCCAGCCAGTGGGCCACATCTTTGGCGTTGGACAAAGATGAGCTGAGGGCCACGATACGGATCGGGCGCTCAATCTGAGAGGAGATGTACCTCATCCTGGAGCAGATGACCTCCAACACAGGCTAATGAAAAGAACCAAGGGAAGTTAACATGATGCACAGTTTACAAATGACTATTGCAGTGCACGCCTAGTGTGTATGACATGACATGTGTTGTGTTCTTACTCCATTTTCTCCTCCGATGAGGTGTGCCTCATCCACAATGAAAAGGCTGACGTTCTGGACGTTCTTCCTCTGTTTCCAGCGGCGAGACAGGATGTCCCATTTGTCGGGGGTACTGACAATAATGTCACCTTTTCCCAAGAGCTTCAGATCGGTGCTAGTTTCTCCTGTCAGCAGCACCACCTTTTTGTTCAGGATGTCCTGGAACTTCTGGTGCCAGTCGACAAACACCTGAGTGACAGACATTTACATAATTGTTCATTATGATGGATGGAAAAAATAATAATAAATCAAGCAATGCTAGTTTTGATAGAAAGCTCACTTAAGATCCAAATGATTTCATACCTGTTCAGCCAATGCTTCCATTGGCGTGATGTAGACGCAGCGACCTTCTGCGTTGTGCAGCAGCATCCTCAGAATAGCAAACTCTGCACAGATGGTCTTTCCACTGCCGGTGGGAGCTCCAACAAACACATTGTCATCACTGTTGTACACAGCGTTGAAAACTGGAGGAACAGAAACAATACAACTTCAGTCAAGAAAACAATGTGATATGGACAGAGAGCCTCGGGGCACTCCTTCACCTGAAGAACCACAAATATAGAGCCCAGAGTGGCAGACGTTCTGTACCTTGTGTCTGAATGGGGTTGAAGAAGGGGAATTTGTTCTGGTAGAGAGCCTCAAAGGCAGAGTTCCTGAGAGCAGTGACGGGCAGCGGCTGCAGATCCAGCAGCTCTGTAGGTGGGGGGTATTTCTCTGGTAGGATCAGATGACGGAAGGACACTGGGAGCTGAGTCTCACAGGCTGAAAAGAGACAGACAAAATAAAGCAGTTAGTTGAAATGCTAATGTTGCATTACATTGTGCGAATTCTATAAAAACACACGTTTCAATGAAGAACTTACAGAGCCATCGGTCTGAGACCACGCGGATGAAGTACTGTGGAGGCAGAGGCTCAAACACTGGCACAAAGAAAGTCACAAGGTGTTCGTCCTGGGCGTACTTTGCTTTGAGCAGGAAGTACTCGTGGTGGAGGATGACCTCACTGTCCACATCCTCAACCAGGATCCAGAAAGCCTCAGATGATCCATGAATCTAAGCGGGAAAAGTTAGGTGTGTCAGGAGGCTAAGATGCAGTTCAGTACATGCAGCACATCGTGGGTCTACTGACTGACCTTGTCATCCCACTGGAAGTCAGGCGTGATGGTGAGCTCCACTTTCAGTGTAGAGCGGGTTATGGGCTGCAGATGGACAGCCAGGTCCAGTTTGGGGAACTGGTGGACATATTTGTGGATGGTCTTCCCCATTTTTGGCATCCGGATCAGTTCACCTGAAAAATGTAACGGATGACTTCTAATGAGTTTCCAGGCTGAGGAGAGAATTCAGTGAGCATGTTGTGGGGGAAGAAAACTCACCAATCTCATTGTGGTTGAGGTCATAGAGACGCTCAAAGGGGAAGTTCTTCTTCTCTATCTTCTTGATCACTTCCTCTGGCAGTTTCTTGAACTGTCGCAGTGGAGACATCGACTGCCACCTGTGGAGAACAGGGATACAGAACATCAGCGGCCTGCCTCTGCAAACAAAATACAGCATAAAGCCTATTATGGAGAGGAAAGAGTGACAGACTTACATTCTCTTGTCAATCATCTTGCAAAGATTCATTGTCTTGTCTGTCAGTTGAGCCCAGCCCCTGTTGAGAACAATCTCAAAGATGGCCCGCATTAACCTTCCAGCGCTCTGCAAGGAAAACAAGAAATAGAATTTAATCTATTTATAACTTCATTTCAAGAACAAGAACAAAAAGTCAAGCTCGTGTACTGAAGAAAAATGTGAGAAAACCGCAATTCAGAGAGAATAAAAAATGAATAAAAATAGTGACATAAGTAGGTTCTGGCGTACCTGTGTAACATACACCATGTCGGCCATGAGGGCAAAGCCTTCCAGTTTGAGTTGAGAGATGTACGCCTGGAGCAGCACGTTGATCTGAAAGGATAAGACACAAAATACAAGGAAACTGCTTTATTAGGATTTAATTCATGATTCTTATTATCTGCACACCATAAAAACAAACACAAAGCCATGACCATCATCTTAAACTAATCTTACATAATAAGTAAATGCCTTTACATTGATTAGACAAATGTTAACTTGTCTGGAGATGAGTGTTAAAAAGACTTCACAGTAGGATTGCATGTCCTCTGAAATCAACTACATTATTAGCAGTAGAATTACTATTTTATTAAATATTTAAATGTATTTATACACAAACTGAATGCTACCTTAGCACTGGGCTCCTCAATGCTTTCCTTGACAGGAATGGGAACTCTTTCCAGCAGCTTCTGAAGTTCCAACTTCTCCTCCTAAAAGACACAACAACATGTCAGCATTTAAATTGAGCATGTTAAATGGAGTTTTGTTGAGTTATAACTGAATAACCATGAGCGACAACATACCTCTCTCACAGTGATGTTCCTGAACTCTGAGGACAGTGAAAATACTCTGAAGAGCTCAATCTCACTGAGAGTGGGCTTCAGCAGCTGGTTGTAAGTTTGAATGGAGTCATGAGTGATGTAGAAGTGACTGGCAATGCGTCCAAGGTCTGTAACCTGCAGGTGAAGAGGCAAATAATTCAACCATTAAAACCTTGATGTCAAACTCATCACTAATTTAACAGCATTGGCATTAAAAAATAAATAAAGAGATGATAACTTATAGATGTGCATACCTGGAAGCTGCCAGTCCTCTTGTCATATTTAACAAGGCTGTTCTTGTCCAGGACATTGGCTGCTGTGTGCACCAGGTCCATCCTGCGTCTCTCCAGCAGGGGATCTGCACTCCGGTCATCGTGGGAGACACCATACAGGGTGGGGTTACGCAGCATGCGCACATACAGGTAGGTGTAACCGAGCCAGTTCACAGCATCCTGACACAGCAACAATATGAGAAGTTATAGAAATTGTAAAAAAAAATAGAATATTTGATCAGCTCCTTGTGCATCTGATGATGCACCTTCATGAGCCACTAACCTTAACAGTCTGCACATTGCCCAGTACTATCTCAGCATTGAGCATGTCAGGCAGCTTGCACACCATCTGACTCTCTATGGGCAGCTGCTGGTTGAGCAGGGACAGATAGTACTGCAGCTCTCCATGGGACGTAATGAGGATTCCCTCTCCCTTGGTGTCGTACTGGGGACGGCCGGCTCGACCAAGCATCTGAAATAAGACATAATTAATTGAGTTACAACTGTTAGAGAGGTGCAAAACCCTCTTTCCTGCAGTTTAGTAACCAACCAGCACAGACTCACCTGCAAAATGTCCAGGGCTCCGAGTTCAGTCCACCTGCCTTTCTCTGGGCTGTACACCTGAGTGCCTTTGATGATGACAGTGTGTGCAGGCAGGTTGACACCCCAAGCCAGAGTAGCTGTGGACACCAGGACCTGGATGTGTCGATCAGCAAACAGATCCTCTACCAGGGTACGATCAACTCTGGTCATACCAGCGTGGTGGATAGCAAAGCCATAGGGCAGCAAATCCTTCAGTTCGAGGTTCTGGATTAAAAAAAAAAGTGTAAGTCAAACAGGGTTCTGAACGAGCGCTAAAAACCTTTAGAATTTGGTCAACCATCTTATTTTGCTGCAGTGAAGTCTCCGGTTAGAGGCGTTAGCTCACCTTGCACTGCTCAGCCTCAGTTCTCAACACTTCAGTAGAGGCTGAACCCTCTCTGAGGAAAAGACCCAGTGTGTCCTTCTCCAAACACATGTCTCTTATGGCCCTTGCTGTCTTTCCAGTCTCCTTCCGGGAGTGGACAAATACCAGCACCTGATGGAGACAAGTACATGTCAGAAGCCTCTCTAATCTAGTAACACCTTGTTGATCAGTGCTAGTTCAGCAGGTAGTGTTGCGCAACTGCATGCATGTAATTTTAGTCATTTTGGAAGAAAAAAAAACGAGGACATACCTGGTTCTTTCCAGCATGCTCCATGATCTTTTCATAGACAATCTCATTCATGATCTGGAAACGCTTGATGGCCTTCTTCTCTGTGATGCCAACATAAGTCTGCTCAAGGGGCACAGGGCGGAAACTACAGAGAAAAAGGTTGAGGTTATTGGAGATGACTATGCGAAAAGTGCAAACAAGAAAACACATGTAACAGTCATGGAAAGTGTCGTTCTCCAAATGCATGTGGTCATCCTCCAACCAATGTACCTGTTGTCAAAGTAGAAGAGTCCCTTGGCAGGATCTACACGCAGGCAGGTAGCCACATCTTCATAGTTGGGCAGTGTGGCACTGAGGCCCAGCAGACGCACATCCTCCTGGGTCAGCTCCACATTGCGGATGGTTCTTGCCACCAGAGATTCCAACACGGGTCCACGGTCATCGTGCAGAAGGTGGATTTCATCCTGCACATGAGTTTTATGTTAAAAACGTCTGCACATTTACTATACTGTATATGTTTTATGACAATCTTTCATCAACATATCCACCGCACTTACAATGATAATGAGCCGCACTAGCTGGGTGTAGGTGCGCTCTCCGCCTTTACGGGTGATGATGTCCCATTTCTCAGGGGTGCAGACGATGATTTGAGTGGCGTTAATCTCCTCTTTACAGAGTTGGTGGTCTCCTGTCAGCTCAGACACTGTGATACCGTAACTTGCCAAGCGCTGTAAAAAAGTGAGAATAATTAAATCACTAAAATCACATCCACAGAAATTAATTGATTTAATGGATACAAATCCCTGCAGGACTGAGGTGAGGCTCACCTTGCTGAAACTTCCCACCATCTCCTGTACTAGCGAGCGCATGGGTGCAATGTAGATGATTTTGAAGTCGTCCACATTGATGGTTCCATCCAGGTTTATGTGCTTTCCAATTTCTCTCAGCATTGCCATCAAAGCAACATTGGTCTTACCAGCTCCCTGTGTGCATAAATAATACATTATAGGAGAAAATATACTTTGGGAAAAACTGTCACCATGCCTTTGGCTTTAACAAAGTTAACTTACCGTAGGTGCACACACTAGCAGATTCTCATCTGTCTCCAAGGCGGTCTTGTACAGTTTGCTCTGGATGCGGTTCAGGGTTTTGAAACCTTCAAATCCAGCCTGTGCATACTTAGGCAACTTCTCAATGGGCACAAGCACCTGATGACAAAATAATATGCTGAATGAACGCTATGAACACATCTGTACACTACTCATCACTGAAACTTTTGCATTAGTTTCTGCATAGCTGGGCAAATAGCAATGACAAGTTTCCAGTAATGACACATATAACCAACAAACCTCATCATCACCAAAGGGCTTGGGTTTGAGGGCAGGCACGTGAACTTCCTCATAACCTTTGCGCTGTTTACGAAAAGAGCCGTCTGGCAGTTGGCAACGCTTGTTGGCCATGAAATGGCTCCCCTGGGTGAAGGCCAGGTCATCAAGGTCGAGCAACTGTCGAGGGGCCATTGACTGTAGGATTAGGAATAATAACAACATGTCAATGTTTTTGTAAGTATACCTATGACACTCTGATACCAACCTAATGTAGTAATCTTGGGTTTGGTTATAGTGAAAACACCATTAGTAGGTTGCATGATTGCAGTTGATATATGAACAGAAACATTATTTACCTCTCCGTGGTCAATGTCCATCGCTTCCAAGTCATCAACACGAGACTTCCTCAACCTCTCCCTGCGAGATCGCTCCTCCTAAGATCACAAAAGTCCATGAACAACTGATATAACAGAAAAAAACGAAAAGATAATTTTATAAGCAAGAAGTCTTACCCGAATAATATCCTCCTTCTCTGTCTCCTGCAGCTGGTAAAGGATCTTTGAGAGTTCCTGATCAGACTCCATCTTTCCAGTGATCCGCTCCTTTTCTGCCTCACTCTGAGCACTAGCCAGCATGGTACAATACTGAACTGTATGTCAGAAGAAAGAGTGATTTACTTAAAAAAGGCACAAGATCCAATCATTTTAAACAACATTGTTTTACACCACTGACTTACTCATGCGACGATGCTGACGGAGGATTTTGATGAAATCAAAGGTGTTGAAGCCCAGCAGCAACACCAGCTGGTTCTCACATTCTCTGTCATCGCTGGCAGTCTGTGGAATACAGAGACAATGGATGAGTCTGAAAAATATATGTGTGTATGGGCGAAACAAATAGCTCACAACAGACATTACATACCTTGAGGATTTCTAAAACTTCATCAGCTTTCTTTTGGGAGACAATGGCATCATCATAGAAACGGCTGAGCTGACGCTGGAGCCAGAAGGCATCGATGTCTCGAGGATGTAGATCTTTTTTCTTTGCCGTCATCACGTCGCCTGTGGCACCAAGCTAAATGACAAGTCATTTATTAACTTTCAGTGCGGTGTTGTGTGCAATACTGAAAAAAGATACAACTCTCTTAGAAAATATTGATTCAGAAGTTGCACTTACATTGGCTGAAAGAGCGCAACCGACACCCGCCTCCTCTCCTTCGCTGTCTTCATCTGAGTGTTCGTCTCGAACCTCTCCAAACTGGTCTTCATCCCCCTCCTAAATAATTAGGAAAAGAAAAACATATGACACAATCTACCTACAACTCGGAACTTGCAGCTACAAATCAGGAATAACTTATGATTATTAATGATTAGGCAAAAAGCCCTCACCTCCTCATCAGATTCAAACTGGACATTCACACCGTAGGTTTCATCAATGTTGTCATCTGTAAGGGTAAGAGATGGTCCACAAGCACAAGAATATAAACATGACTTACTGAGAACATCATTAACTTATTAATAATAACTACTTCATATTTATTTCCAGTGTAATTACCCATATTCTGTAAGTCCTTGTCGCCTCCGTAGTCGGAGATCTTCTTGCCCAAATTAACCAACACATGGTAGCGGGTGTCATCAGCAGGCCCAAGAAGCTGCTCTACTTCACGCCTCCTTTCCTTGTCCCTCATTTTATCATTCTTCAACACTGCTAATACTTCATCGGCCGCTCCACACAGAATGTCACGCGGCTGCAAGACGATATAATAACGAGGTCAATTAAAGCTTCAGGATGAAAAAACACAAGCGGACATTTAAAAAGGTGTTTTACAGTTTACCGACCTGATCTCCCAAAGCAGCATGGATGAAGCTAAGCAACACTTCATAGGTCTCTCTGGTTTCTTTGGTTTTGGGCTTATACACAATGCCCACCATTTCATCAATGCCTTCAGACAGAAGAGTAAAACCCTTCATTTTGTTGATGTCGTGTCTGTCCTCGTCTCTTTTTCGCCTCCTGTATAGACGGAACAAGACAAAATGAAAGAAGTTAAGAGTAGTGTCACTCAGCGATGACAACATAACGGAGGAGTATTATGAAAATCATACATTAAGTTCTTTAACCATTTGCGCCAAATATATTCCAGACCATAGTAGATTGATTTTCCTACCAAAGCAACCATTAATTTCAGTACAAAATGAAAAACCCTTGCAGACACATTAAACGTGTTTGTGAGGGTTAATTCATAATAGCAATAATGCTATAATGAATTATCATTATGCTAAAATGATAATTTATCACAGGAAATATTTTTCGTCAACTTTATTTTGAGTTTTTCCATGTCATGTTATCAAAGAGTGCAACTAAAACTGCTTATTATTTTGAGTCCTCGGTCTTACGTGATCATGAACTGGTGAGAATATCTATGATTTCAGAGTCATTAATTATTCTTTTACTATGACCTTTTAAATGATTGAAAATACAACTGTTTTTCTTCTTTTTTAAATCAGTACGTTGATTTAACTCTGCAGAGACGATAACACGTGTTGTTGACGTAACGTACTTGTCCCGTCTCTCCTCCAGCTTCTGCGGTTTGGTCCTCTGGGCCTTGTCGCCCATCTTGGTCCCCTCAAGCTTCCCCACCAGCGACAGCACCTCCCCGTTGGGCTCATCTCTGCGCGTGCGGTCGATCAGGGAGCGATCGGCTTGTAGCACCAAGTTAGAGTTCTAGGCAGGTCGACACAAACACGAGATCATCAGCTACGTCACTACGTCATCACGTCGCTACGTTTCCACAGCGTCGGCTAAACTAACTGCTAGTTAGCAGAATAGCTAGCTAAACACGCAGCAGCAGACTGTATTTAAAACATTTAGCATGCGTTTTTAGCAGACTACTATCATAACATAATACTCTCGGAGACGCCCCACGTCCAACATGTTACCATGAACGAGTTTCACTCACCGCTTTGTACTCGTACTGCAAGCTACGGGCAGTAACGTCCGCCATATTGCGAGTTTCCTCTTTAAACTTTTAGTGGACTTTAACTGAACGTGGACCAGCGGCCTCAGTGCATCCGGAGTTGACTTCGCTCTGTCCGGTTACGTGGACGCCGGGATCATCGGCGCGCTGTTTGGATTTACAGCGTGAGACGGCTTTCAAAATGTCCGAGTTACATACAAGTGAATGCGTCTCTCTCGTACGTCACAAAAGCGCTCGATAGCACGAGCGCATAACAAGCAGCCGACTTCCGTTTCCGGTTTAAAGGTCAAAGCTGGTTCACAAGGAGCGCCCCCTTCAGGCTGTGTTTATCTCGTACTTTCAGTTTTAAAGCGATTATATCCACAATAGAGTGACAAATTCAACATGGTTTCTCAAAAACATTTATTAATTGGTAATTAGCATGCACTCACAGCATGTTCATTGCACACAACAAATGAAAGCAGTGATTCTATGTTATCATTCAATGCAATCATTGCTAATAGGTTGTCCTATAATCCCTCAATCTTTGGTTTTTGATTCCTGGCTTTGTTTTTAATTAGAAAGATAAGGCTCAGTGCCCTCAAATAATCCACTCTTATCAGTACAGCTGCATTGTGGATGGTTGTCCCTGCTGCATTCTGTGATACCACAGTACAAGTTCAGTATTTGAAAAAGTCTACCTTATCTATTCATTTATTTTGAGTTATTTTCTGAAGTATGCTGGCTAATTTAGATGTCAACATGTCTGGTTGCTCCAAACATTGAAAGGGACGTTCTAATATTTAAGGTAAATGAGCTGCACTCACAGCATTCACACCCAGGTGGCAGCATAGAGAGGCTTTTGGAGTCCAATGTGTTGCTCAAGGATACTTGTCTTGTGAACAGGAAGAGCCAGTGATCAAACCATCAATCCTACGATTAAGGGACGACCCATTCCAACTTCCAAGTAACAACAGCCCCTATATATGGACAAATGCTTCCTGTGTATTGCGAATGTTCATTATTTATGGATGTTGAAGGGATTTAACAAGTATATGTGCAAGTATTTCACATGTTTATGTGTGCATTCTGTGTGCATATGTGACAATAATGTTACATTTTTGGTCCAAATTACGTCTCATACTGATGTAGTATGAAATGTAGTAAGCACTGAAGATATGATGTAGAAACTATATTATGAAACTGAGACAGACGCGCGTAAAAACAAATAGAAGAGGAAGATGAAGTTAATGGATGTGACCGTTTCCTTGAGGAAGAAGTGCGTGTTCATGTTTGTCTTTACTGTCTGTGGCCTCATATAACTTCATCTCCTTTTGCACATCTGCCAACAACATCTGTCGTTTTCCTCCATTCAGAATCTCTGAATGGACATCTACTGAGCCAGCCTTTTAAACTCAGTCCCACCCAATAGCACACACACACACACAAAGAGAGGGGGTGACACAGATAAATGGGCTGCACACATCAGTAAAACAAATTATAGGTTAATGTGGATGTGGGGGGTTGAGGGATTACTGACAACTGACACACACACACACACACACACACCTACACACACCTACACACAAACACGATTCAGTGT
This sequence comes from Ophiodon elongatus, assembly GCA_016806645.1. Taxonomy (NCBI): domain Eukaryota; kingdom Metazoa; phylum Chordata; class Actinopteri; order Perciformes; family Hexagrammidae; genus Ophiodon; species Ophiodon elongatus. Next base: position 2,554,907 of record JACSYO010002128.1, read on the forward strand.
GATTCAGGATGTCTGTAGTTGTTCCAGGTCATATTTGAAGTGTTGATCCTCCTCTCATCTGTCAACGCATTACTTATGAAGTGCCCTCTTCTGTCCTCTCTGGTTCAAAGGACATGTAGACTTGTGATTAACAGTAAGGATGATGGTGCGGTCAGTGATTAATCTGCCTTCCAATTCTTTGTCATTAGAGCTGGATTTAGACAGCTCAATAAATATATTACACTGAAAGGTTTTCCCACCCAATATGCGTTTCTGTAAATCCTCCATTGTACTTTAGACTTGTGTCCAGACAATGTGATCTGTGTAGCTTTCTGTCACAGGGACACCACATGAGCACAGTTCAGCTGTCTGAGCAGCTGTTGCTGTGACGCCATCTGTGGGCACACTCAGCCCCAGAGCTCCCTACAGGAGTGTGAGAAAACACATTGTCTCTATAAAACACACACACACACACACACACACACACACACACACACACACACACACACACACACACACACACACACACAATGTGAGTCCTGCATAATACGGCCTAGATATAGCAGAAAAGGATTGCTTTCTTCCAGGAAGAGTCTCCTGAGCGAGGTTTACCGTCTGTGCAGCCACAGCTCTGTATTAAGGCAGGGTTAGCCTGGGTAAGGTATTAGAGGCTGGAGCTCCCAACATGTGGCTCCTACACTATTCTTGTGCCGACTGAAATTTGTTCCACAATGTTCACGCAGAATCGTCTTGTGCTGATTCAACACTAACTTCATCTTCTCAAAAAAGCCTTATTTTCCATATTTACTATGCTATGCTATAATTACCCTGTTAACTCCATTTAAAAGTTTCCCCTTTGACCTGACAGGTCTATATGTCTAAATGTGCAGTACTCTTGAAAAATAGTCAATCACACTACACTAAAACTCCAACAATATTGAGAAATGAGAAAATGGTGAGTTGTGAAAGTCAAAACACAATGAAGCTTGGTAATGTCTCTCTGTACAGTTTTATTTACATGATACTATTCTGTCGTAATGCTGGATAGCAAGATTATATGTAATACATAAATATCAACACAGTTTGTTGTTTTTTCATTTTTTGTACAAATTTGCATATAACTAAGAATCGGAAAGGAAAAACTCAAAACGGATACATACAGTTGTCTTTTAAATGAAAAAAATAAAACATCCTTACAGGGGGAGATAAAAGGGCGATTAACACAAGTCACAAACATACATGGGTTTCAATGTGTCAGGCAGCCATGAAAACACACTTTTGCACAGGAATGTGCACATGCACGCTCACAAATACACATACACACGCGCACACACTTCTCTACGGTGCTCTAAAGCAGTCATACAGACCAATAGCTGTTAGACAGATGAGAAGTTACATCTAATCTTGGTATCTATTATTTTTCATAAATCTAGCTCTGGCATGCTCCTGTAGTTCTGTAAACATGTGCTGATAAACCGGGTAGCTCCACAGACAAAAAGGTTGGGGAACAACACACACACACACACACACACACACACACACACACACACGTTCTGTTAGCGTATTTAAAAAAAAAAAAAATTTAAAAATCATGGTTCACATACCCTAATTCCACAAATGCACTGAATGCATGCGCTAACATCAGTACAATATCAATGGAAGAGAAAAAAAACTAATAAAACATGAACGGATAATTGTCTCTCAGCAAATAAAATGTCTGAAGCCCCAAGTTGAGTGATGCCAAATATTTCTGAAACACTAATGCAGATGAACTCATGCATTTATCCCATTCATTCATGCTCCTACAATATTGTTGCTTAAATCCACTTACCAGGCCTGCAAGGGAAGGGTGTCATCCTTCCTCCCAGGCCACACATCAGTACACACAGCCCTGCACCAGGAGTCTGCGATTACAATACGAGCTCAGACCAGTTGGGGAACTCCTTTACTCATCACGTCCATTGAAAATGTTTAGATTTAGTGAAACTTGGAGTAATTTGTTTGTCCCTGTCTAGCGTGATACCTCCAGCCATAATGGAAACAGCCTCATCACAATCAAACCAATCAAAGTCAACACAGACATGCTGATCAGAGGGTCACTGAGGCTGACTATCAAGATGATCCATGGTTCTGCTGGGGTCAAAGCTGATGAAAACAAAGTAAAAGGGAAGACAACAAAGCTTAACACAGCAGCTGTGAGGTAGGTAAAGCTAGGAAAGACAGAGACAAAGTAACAAAGCCCCTTGTGCATGGTGGGGGACAGTTGTACGGTTCTCCAAACGTTGACCGACTCCAGTACCAACGGAGCACAGAATAAGAAGTTTAAAGGTTGAGGGACACAACTCGAGTGGACTGTTACTGTGTAGTCTGAATGCTTTAAAAGACATGCTAGTGTCTGACACATGACAGGGTCTGAGTAAAATGGATGTCTACGGTTTGGCACAAAATGGCGCCTGGTTTGGGTGAGAGGAGCACAGCATATCCTGGACAGTTAGCTTGGGCTGCTCTTAATAAGACAATACATATTCTTAAAAAAAAAGAAGACTGAACAGCCGCAAATTCACACCACAGAAAGTAGGATAAAACAAACTAATGAATTAATCAAAAAAAAAGAAAGAGGAAAGTGATCATTCATGCATCTCCCTCAGACAGGATCTTTTGATTTTTTTCTTCTTTTTTTCCATCATTTTCTTGAGGTTGTAATTTTGTAAATCAAGTCCTTTCGATCCTCACTTAGCCACTCATGCCAGTGCTCCTTTCAAAAAGGTTCACACTCATTCTCCAGTCTTTGTCAAAGGTGTTGTCATTGTTGCTGCTTCTGTTTTGTAAAATCTATATTCTCTGGATCTTGTCAGCCACCACCACAGGGTTCTCTTTACGGATCTTGGCGGCAGCCTCGGCCTTGTAATCATAGGGACAGTTGTGCTTGTCGGAGTACCGGTGGATGCCACAGAACAAGTTGCCACAGCGACAGTCGAACCCTGGAAGCACAAAGGTCAGGGGTCAAAGCTAGAACAGGAGAGGTGAAAGTCTAAACTAGAGAGAAAACGCTTCGTCTTTCCATCTATGACCAGTAAATCAGTTATCACAACCTGCATCACGGACAGTAATAATATGTGTTGCATCAGATGCTCCTTCATGTCCCCATCTGCTCACCTGTAAGGCCCACCCTTTTGCGGCACATGAAGCACCTATTCTTCTTGGGTTTTGGGGTGTCACCCTTGCCTTCTTCACTGCTGGAAGAAGCTACAGGAGAAGGGCTAGAAGCAGCAGGCTGGTTTACAACTACAGAAGAGAAAGACAACAGGGGAAATAAAATACTTTTTAGTCATGCTCGGTTTATCTTGAATTTGCAAGAGTAGGACATTAATACTTCTATAAGACATGCAAAACACACTGGCAATGGAAATTATCTCCTAATCTCTAAATTGCCCTCTCTTTTTCTTGGCAGAAAATAGTGCACTACACTGAGGAAGCCTCTGGCAGGCGGCAACCAATCTGAGAATGCCCTCGGGTGTAGAGGTATTTTTATAACAGGTTTATTTTTAGGCCTCCTCTCTTTCTTGGAGGCTGTAAGTAAAACCAACAGTTGGGTTTAGGTATGCAGTGAAGCATCAAAAATAAACTGTGGCTACAGTGGGTCCTACAAGGCGATGTTTGCCTTAAGAAGTCTGTATGTGAGCATTCATCTTCATGTGTCTGTTCTTTGCCTGTGTGCCACTTGTTTATATCGGCTAGCCTGTCGGTAACTACAAGTGTGTCTTAGTGAGTGTGTATGTCTTACCAGGCTCTAGGGTTTCTGGCTCCTCTCTCGAGATGCTCATCTCTGTCATTTGTTGGGTCACAGGAAGAGATCCTTGAACAGTTCTGAAGGTTTAAATAAAAAAAGGGAGAAACAGGGATCAGCTTTAGAAAAGGAATCAGCAGTTCTCACATTCACCAATTACTAACTACCTTAAAAAAAATAAATTAAAAAAAACACAGTACTACTGACCTAGACATGTCTGGTGAAGAGGCAGGGGAGGCATCAACCTTGGCTAGACTGGCTTCTAGTCTCTGGATGGCTGAGGCCTCTAAAGTAGGACTACCAGCGGAGCCTAGGTGAGAACAGAGTAAACTCCATTAGACAAAACAGTCAACAAAAACATTTGAAATCAACACAAAAAGTACAAAATATGTACAATCATAGGTGGAAAATCAAGAAAAGCCCCAAAACTGTATTGATGTTAAAATTAAAATACAATAAACTCATCTTATCTTCCCCAGATCAATAATTTTAAATCTCTTCAGTTGACTTGGGCATATGGGGCTTTATAGGAAAAATGTCTTTTCTCAAAGCTGCATTCAAGATAATCTCTCTGCTCTTTGTACCGTGTTTGTCTTGTTTGAAAAGGTCTCAATGGGTTGCCAGTGTCAGATTGTGAGAGAAACTTTAATGTTTGATCATAATTTTTTTTTTTAAAAGGAGTGAACATCCACCTAACCTTGAACACTGTAATGAAGAAAACAGCTGTCTTTCATTACAAAGAGTGGAAAAACAGAGAGGGAGGGCAGGGGGTGGAGAGCTGGGAAATACACTGACTGGCCTGGAACCGGTTGCATTTCAAAACAATGTTTACACTTTCTTGAGTCACTCCTTATCTAAAGCTGTAAATATATAGTCTATAGTATGTGTATTTGTTTACAATACAAACTGGGCTTCTGAAATCAACTGGGGGTGCAATAATTTGTACTTTTTCTGAGACAGAGTTCTCCATCTTTTTTTTGTGTTTGAACTAACTTACCCATAGGGTTGAGGGGGCTCATGCGGTCGCTGCTCTGCTGCCGTGTCAGGTGATCCTTATAGCATACGGAGCACATGCCATTGGTTCTCGGGTTGCCATAGAAACCGCAGCCTGTGGCACAAAGCACCGGGCTCTGGTTCGTCTCTTGGGCCATTGCTAACAGAATGAGAGAAACAGAGTGAGAATTAGACTGACAGACACACACACACAGAGAGCATTTCCCTGCACCAACACGTCAATGTGAAATAAAAGCTACAATGTTTTCCATCACGGGGCACATTTCCCTGTTAAGACGCTGCTTGTCCTGCCAATCTAGTTCCAAAGAAACTTGTTGCCAGGGCTCAGAGATAACAGGCGTCATATTATGAAAATTCGAAAACAACATGCCTGTCTTTTTCGACTTGCCCTTTAGCCTGAATACAGTAATGAACGCTTCTCCACAGGAAGTCCAGAGAACAAACAAACACTCGCTCTGTTCTGCTCAGCACCTTGGCAGAAGCTGGACGCTGTTCTGTCCCACAGCTTTGTTCACTGTTGCGTCCCCCTTTTCTTCCTACCATCCCCTCCCCGCAGTCCTGAGAACAGTTGGTATGGCTCTTCTTAACATTTCACTCACCAGCTCTCATTTTCATATCTGTATAGTGCTTTAAGAACAACTTCAAGCAATCGCCTCCCTCCAAACAGCTAATCATATAGTGTTACGTAGTTGGCATCACTTGGTTAATTCTTCATAACTAAAAAGGTACTTGTGTTAAATGCGTCATTACTATGTCATGATAATTATATGACCAAAGATGACTCTTCACCATTACTAACACTGCCTCATCAGTCTGTTCACTTCCTCCAGATAGACACCAAACAAAGCACTGACTCACTGGCATTATCTCTGCCACCAAAAGAACAAAGCAGTTACAATAACAAACTGTTTGTACCAAAAGACACAAGATAGGAACAAAGTAGGTCGACAGTTTCAGAAAGTATTCCCATCCCTCCCCCTGCGATTTTTGCCCCACAAGACATTTCAATTTCTCCCCACACATAACGTCATACATACGTGTGTATGTGCGGAACTTGGCAAAATGTGTAGCCCTATGACGTTGTTGTCACGCATCTCTGCTGCAATGTAATACAACAGGAAGTTGTGTAATGAGAGGCGCTGCCTTTGAGGAAACAGATCAAAAATACCTTGATGAATGAACAACAGACAGGAAGTTCTAGATTAGCCGGGTAAGAGGCCTCCTGTCTGCCAGTCCTGCCCTGACTGTTTTACAAATCGTCTGTGTGACTGACACCAGACCCTCCAGAAAAGAAAACAACACAGCCAACAACTACAAGCGCACACGGCAGCAGAACCATATTGCCCTCGTAAACAACCTTTGGCCCTGTTGTGCTGTAACATGGCAGCTGCTTGCTTGCGTTGTTGAGAAGATCATCTACATTCTGGTCACGGACACAAACAGGACAGACGAGCTTAATGTTCCAGGAGAGGCTGGCAGTTGTTTAAGAACGTCCTGTCAGTTCACTCAAGGTGTCCTGGCCTCCCCAACAGACTAACAAGTGCCATTACATCTTGAGCCACCCCCCAACCCCTCCCCTCTTTATCTACCCCTGCACGCCATCACTGGCGTGTCAACAAAGGTTTTTCTTGGAAAAGACCGTCTCTGCCTTCGCGTCATGTGTTCAACTGCTGACTGCTGAAAAATACCAGACATGACTGACCTAGAGGTTAGTAACGTGTAGCTGGACAGGAATTTTTCTTTGCATGTGATCCCCAGTATCATTCACTTAAACCCAATACCAGTTCATCATGTTGACAGCTACATTTGGACTGTACAATTTGAGCTACACAGCCATAACCCATAATCTTGGACAAGGTCTCTGAGTAAAAAGAAGCTCCTCAAATGAAGGATTTCAATTTAAACCGAGACAGACTACAAGAGAGAAGTCAAGAAAAACAACATGAAAGATAAAACAAAGAACATGACAAGGACCATAGCTGCTAACAGACTGACCGTGCCTGTTGACTTTCTGACACAAAGGCACAATGGACAGTGTGGCTCAGCTGTCACGTTTGGGCCCAGCTGTCAGACAAACAGCAGGCATGTTAACCTAACCTCTACCAAGACCTCTCACAAACCTGAGATACGGTAGGGGGTGAAATCACCCCGGTTACCCACATTTTCAACAAGGCATGAATAGACTGCATAAAGAATGTGTGATGATTAAATTAGGTCTTTTAGAGAGAAAAGCACACATGAAATATAACCGATTGTTGTTAATGTTGGTGTCTATCTCCAACCACATTATTTGAGCATAAGCTAAATGACTGCTTAGTGAGCTGAAATGTCCCAACATGACCTATACAATGTATTGTGAAATACTGAACATCAGACAGGATAAATCAGGGGGTTTCCAGCCAAGGGCAGATTACCAGCCACAGTCAGTCATTCACTACCAACTTCCTTTCACAAAAAACAAAAAAAAACACTCACAGCAATAAAATGTGAAAACTGATCTAAATTGCTCCGTTTGGCCTCTAAAGCAATGGACTATTGAACCCAGTTTAAACCACGTAGCTGTGAAAATCTCGAGCAAACAAAGGGGGGCTACTGTGCTCCTGTGTGAGACACAGGTTTAACGTTAGCTCTTATTTCAGGCCCTGCTGAGCTGAAAACTACTGAGTCACACTGGAGGACAGAACAGGAAAAAGCCCACTGTTTGGTCACACGCACTGAAATTACGCTCTATAAAAAGGACACAGGGTTGCAGATAATCACCAGACACCGTCAGGGAGGCAGCAGCACTGATGTTTTCTGAAATAACCTACAGTCTAGACAGTGTGGTCTCTGCTCCCTTTGTTTCTTCTTTCTTCCTTTGTCTGCAATCTCTCTGCTTCCTGTTTAGACATCGTCCTGTAGCTCCCTCTTTCTCGCTTCGTTTCTACTTATCTCCGTTTTCTACGTGTTTTCAACTAAACAACGTGAACACACTCGACTGTATAGTCACACTTAAGCACCAAGAAACGACTTGGTGGAGCCACACAGCTCTTAACACCGAGCAAACCTGGTTTTCTTCAAAGCTAGAACTACCAACACAAGGGGCAAAAGATGTACTGGCAGGTCATTTAATATTTAACTAAAAGGATCCATAGTAATTTCAGAGCAACTCTTTCGCTCTACTTGCACATTCGGCTTATGAATTTTCTATTTCTAGACAGGAATTAGCTGGCTTTGGTTCCCCATCCCCCAGCTCGGGGCAAATAGGAAAACAGAGACAGCAACCAGCACTAGCTAGCTCCCTCCCTTGTTTCCCCCTGAACCAGACGGAGTCACGTTTGAGGGCTTGTGATAAGTGAGGAGGAGGAGATGGTGTTGGTGGTGAAAACTTCAACGAGCCAAAGACCCCAAACGCTTGTTTACCCCACCACCACCACCATCCACCCCCCTGACCTTTCGATCCACCAGTAAAGGTCGCCGTGACCGACCATCAGCTTAGTTTAAACACCCCTCTTTTCGTTGTTTACCTCCACAGGCTGAGCTCAGATCAGAATTCATCCTTAAGAAAAAAAGCAATAATCCAAGATCATCACCTGCTAAAAAACGATGGAGTTTTCTCGCGAGACGACGGGGGAAAAGTGGCCGTTTTGTCCTGGCGGAAGAAAAAAAAAGGGTGGCGGGGTTTCAGGTCCTGGTGAGGTGGTATCGTCCTCTACTCTCTCTATCTGTGTCTATGTGGCGCTGTCCTTCGTGTCAGACGGGTCTAGGTGGGTTTAATGCTCCCTTCCTCGCCCTCCTACCTCTCTCTCTTCCTCTCGCCGTCTCCCGTTCCCTTCTGGGTGGATGTTTGTTTCCTTCTTCAGTGAGAGGCGTGGCGGATGACGTCACGGGCGAAGCGACGCGTCGCCATTGGCTGACCGCGGAGCCCCCCGAGCGCTCCGTAAGGTTTTGGCGAGGGGGTCGGTTGTGCGCATGCGCGCGATCGGTGTTGCGTTATTACACGTCTATTCGTCACCCACCTACAAGGCCACGGATCTGTGTTATTGAGTAATCCACCTAAATGAATGCACAGACAAATAATAGTGCTGACATTTCAGAATTGATAAAAAAAATGATGTATGATTACGAAGAGGATGTTCTCCTGGGAAGGCCTCTTTGTACAATACTCTATATCTGTGAGAGGGCACTATTTCTTGTTGAAACTGCCTCGCCCCTCCTGCAACCTATGAGTATTTATGTCAGGGGAACAAAACAAGTGCAGATTTACAACCACAGAGATATACAAGCCTGTTTGTTTTGGGAGAGGTTGAAACTAGGCTGCCTACCTTCCCTCCCACCCCCACATCCACACATACTCGTTTTGTTGACATTGAGAGTGTAAACATGTTTTCTGGGGGGTAACAACAGACAAGAACCAACCAGTAGGGGTGGATGATACCAGAACATTTAAAAGTGATACCAAGTCAAACTGGGGCAAGGATCACAGATATTGCTACCGATATCAATACTTTAAAAAAAAGTAATAATTAAAATTGGTGAATGTGATATCATATATAGGCCGGTTCTGAATACATTTTCATTCATACTCAGTGATTTGTCAAACTTAAGGCATTTCTTCTTTTTTTTCTTCTTTTTTTTTTACTATTTTTGCTATAGTATCTAAATGCATGTCAAAACTCAAGAGCTTTTTAAATTTAGATCGTAAATACAACCCTTATTTGATCAGGTCATCTAAAATATGTTTAATGTGTGAAATTCATGAGGTTTCACACGCCCTTAAAGCGATACTGAACGTTTTGGTATCGATCCTATTGATGCTAGTATCGATACAACAAAAAACCTTGAATCTGACGTATACTTTAGATATAATCACTCACCCCTATTGAAACCCCTCATTTACATACTGTATTGCTTAGCCCCTCATCTCTAATCTTAACTCCCACAACAACATGCCCAACCCCAGCCCTTACAATGAACTGAACTTAACACATAATTCTAACCTTATCTCTAAAACAAAATCTTAACTGTCAAACACCTCTCTGAAGATCCAGCCCAATTAGGATCAGGCCACAATGTCTTCAATTTGGAAAAATTTCCTCAATCCAAAAGTTTATACTGGTCCTCAAGAAGATAGATGTACAAGAGAGCATACACACACACACATATACACACAGAAACACTTGTGTTGATGTTGAGAGTGTAAACATGTCTTGTGGGAGGCTACAAAAGATAAAAGCAGAATAAGATCAGGATGGTCTGTACTGTCAGAAAATGGTTGTGAAATACATTTCAGTTGTCACTATTTTCAGCTGGTAAACAGGGCTCTGATGGTGTGACCTCAGTCATGTTTCAAGGAAGTTGAGGAGTTTAAGCAATCTTTTCAGGTGTTTACAGCTACAGTTTTAAAAAACAATTGCATGTTCTTATATTCCAAATTGAAGTAAAATTCTTATATCTGAGTATTTCAGGCTAAAACCATGTGCTAAAATATAGCAATTTCATAGTTCTCCACCAAAATTATTTTCTTGCATTGTGAGGAATGATATTTTAACAGTTAAATTATACAAAAAGTGTGAAAAGAAAACAGTTTCCGTGTATTTGATGGCTTGGCAAAAATGTAATGTAGAGGTAGACTTAAAATAGCCCTGGTGGTAAACATATTTCTAGTGGTTCACTATCATGATCTGGCTGAAATGTCATCAAACAATCATGTGAGTTCTTTTGTTCGATCAAATTTGACTTTGCCCTGCTGTCTTTTTATCACCAACAGCCACCAGATCATATCATACTGGCCAAGTTTTTGTGAAACAGGAAAACACCTCCCCTTCCATTCATATGCAGTGTGTCATGTGTGCTGTATAGTTTGCCCTGCAGGTCTAACAAGTCCCAACGTATTCCCCCACCGTGTCAGTGTAACGTCACACACATGCAGGCATTAAGGCCACGCTGAGCCGAAAACAAACACTTGGGGTAGGGCCTCGTGGTGTGTGTGTATGTGTGTGTGTGAGTTTGAGGGAACATGCTGTCATCTATCAATTAATGAATTCGTGGAAACCTAGAAGGCTAGCACAGTCTGGAAGCCATTGCCTAATCCAGTCTGTACACTCCAGTTCAAACCAGAATCCATGTGGACACGGAAAAAAGGTTCAGCCGAGTGAAAGTAAAAGTAGCTGCTGCTGCTGATCTTCCCCTAGCTTTTTTAAGGGGAATACACACAAACACACACACACACACACGCACACACACACACACACACACACACACACACACACACACACACACACACACACACACACACACACACGTTCTGTTAGCGTATTTAAAAAAAAAAAAAATTAAAAATCATGGTTCACATACCCTAATTCCACAAATGCACTGAATGCATGCGCTAACATCAGTACAATATCAATGGAAGAGAAAAAAAACTACACACACACACACACACACACACACACACACACACACACACACACACACACACACACACTCTATAAGTGTAAGATTGTGTCTTCCACAGGAAATAAATCAATCATAAAAACATGTGTGTAATGTGTTAACATGACCTGGTTCCCTCATAAATAAATAAAAATATATATAATAATAAAAATAAATAATAAAAATAAAGTCTCACAAATTTTGAAACTTTTGTTCTCTTTTTTTTCACAAACAGTAAGAGAATTGAGACGACCTGGAAACTGATCATTGATCAACAGCAATATTAAAGGTTTATTTGCTTGACAACGAGCCCTGGTCATCTTTAGTCAGATTGTTAATCTCTTGTAACGAAACCAGCTGAGTCACTTTAACTGGCAAGTGGTGATCTGAGTCACACATTCACGTTTATAATTATAAGTAATTGATTTAACATCACAAGACGTTGATGTTGTCTTCAGTTTCTTTGCTGTGACAACACTGAGTTAATTTGCATACAATTTACAACAAGGTATCAGGGGAAGGTCCTCAAAGGTCAGGAGCATTATTTGTAATCCAATAATGTAATCAAATGATGGCAAAGGTAAATTATTGACAACCACTGAAAGGCAGCTATGTTTAGACAAATGTGAAGAGTGCTTGTGAAAGCTCATCATGTGGCATTTTAATGCAAATCATCCTCCATTCAAGCAATAGTAGTGGTTCCTTTGTTATACAGACGTAAGGTTTTCATATGTGAGTCAAGAAGGCACAGGAAGGGGGAAGTTACGGGGAAACCAGGTCTGTGTTTTACACTGAGGTCTCTGTGTGTGAGTGTTGTGTTAACGCAGCCCTGTATGGAGAAGCAGAAAAGAATGAGCATGTGTATGTGAAGTGTATGTCTGTTTAGTATGTGAAGGTTCATTTGTTTCAGTGAAGGGAGGGGGCAGCTGAGGAGAGAGTGGGAGGTGTCGAGTATCATTACCCATCCCCCTTGCTGTCATAGCTTGGCTTCTATATGTGTGAGTGTGTGTTTGTAGGTTTTGGTACCAGTACTGAGTGTGTGTGTGTGTGTGGGTGGTTAGGTGTAAGGGTGCTGGTGGTTGAATTAAGTGGGCCAATAATTATTTTGCACGACCACGACATGCACATACGAGGAGCTCCGAGTGACAATGTTGCCATGACAACGGATGCATACAATTCTCAGCTATGCTTTTTGTTTTACGTTTCAGTCTGTGCTTGTGTGTGAGTGTGTGGGTGTTAGGATTACTTATGAGACTCTGGAACAGCCTGTCTGTAGTTACTAGGCAGATATGGGCCCGACACACACACACACACACAAACACACACACACAAACACAGATGCACAGCTTGCCTGTGTCTGGCGTCGGTGTGGTGAGACACTGTTGATAAAGGGGCTAGTGGTGGAAATGGCAGCTTATCCATTTACATAAGCTGTGTGCGGGGCTTGATAAGCTCTGCACTGAGGCTGACTTAAACCATTGCTTCAAAACTTGATCCCCCACCCTGCCATGTCCACATTCAACTTCATGTGCAGCCCCTCATTAAAGGGGCGACCATGTATGTGTGTGTGTGTAAAGAGAAACATTTTACGAACAGAGGGTGCCTGTTGGTGTGATTCTGGGGAGATCAGGGACAGCTTTGTTGTAAATCTTTGCTACTTTTAGTTCCATTTACACTGTTGTTGCTGTAATTGTTGAGGAAACACTGGAGGAAACGTGTGACGTAAAATCCACCTTGGTTACATATGTGCAAAAGTGTCAGGAAGCAAAGTATTAGGGGTTCTAAAATAAATGAAAGCGGCATAAAGCAATAGAGAGATGAATAGAGAAAGAACAACAATCGGATCAAATGAATGTGATCTGCTGAATCAGCAGCGACTGACCATTAAGTCCCTCACTTGTGCGGCTACACAACTCCTTGACATCTCTCATGAATGTGTTTCCTGGTTATTTCGAACTAGGGAGGAGTACCCCCAAACTTTTCCAGCACACGCTAAATTGTCTTAACTCCCCTTCTTCCTTTCTCCCCCCTTTTTCGCACAAACAATCCTCACCGTACATGGCCGTAGATGATTGTTGGAATAACACATAAGTGTGGTTCTTGTGGAAAGTTGCAGAAAGTTGGTGCATATGTTTGTAATGAGCGTTGATGTGTCATTTGAATAATTAGGCTAGTTGCCAGTTATAAATATATGCTGCTGTGCCGGTGGGTTTCTCCTTTGCAGCTGATACATGAGACCCTGTAGTCCGCATGCCTGCGTGAGATGAACAAATGTGAACCCTTGCATGTGAGTTTGTCAAAGAGAGAGTGTGTGTGTGTGTGTGTGTGTGTGTGTGTGTGTGTGTGTGTGTGTGTGTGTGTGTGTGTGCATGTACGTGTGTGCAGCAGATGTCCTGTGTTCTGTTCTGTTCCCCAGACTGGCTGGTCTTTGTTGCTGCTCCCTCGTGCAGATGGGCCTGGCCACGTGCTTCTCTGTCTGCAAGAACATGCCACGCCTCCGCCTCTGTAATCTGTCAATTGCAGCGGCCAAATCCCGCCCCTAACAACACCCATCGTCTGACAGGGTCCGCCTTCTTGCTTGATGACGCTACTTTACTCAGGCATACTTCCATGCTCTCTTTTTCTCCCTCACTCACCCCCTCACTGTCTATCTGTAGCTGTGCCATGAACAATCTGCTACAAAATTGAGCAACGCACTTCCTCTCGTCCTTTCATGTGAACCTCCTCTTTCTCTTATTTCCTCTCTAGCTCCTGATATGTTGGGGGCTGAACTCTCCTTCCTGAAAAGTTGTAATTCTTCCTCTTCTTTCATACTGGGACAACAGTCAGTTCTCTTGTACAAAAACACTTAGGAATTTAGTGAAGGGGGAAAACAAGGGACGGAAAGTACCAGGTGGGCAAAGGCTAAGTTTTGAGGCTAAGTTTTGTTTGTGAGATAGAATAATGTTCTAATGTGTGACTATTTATTTTCTTATTCCCCCGCTATGGATGTTGTAATGACTATGATGAAATCCCAACAGCAATAGTCAAAGTAGTTTCTATAGTCTCTGAAAAACAATCATCCCAGACAGTTTGCAGGTAAATCATCTGTATCACATTTATACTACACTTGATACCGTGTGCTGTGGATGTCTTTCATGAAAAGACTCTATATGCAATGGTTGTCTCATTTTGAGTCCCTTTGGTAAAAATGTGTTTACAGCCTGCAGTCACAACTGATTAATATGCACTCCAAAGCTCCCTTCTCTCTCTGACAAAAACAGCCAAGCTTTGCCCTCCGGGCCACAACTCCCTGCTGCTTTACATTTAGTGTCAACAGTTGTGGAGCTAAAGGGACTTAAATGCTAAACAAAGTTCACTGGTTGTTTTCGCCAGAGAAAAACGCAGTCATATAGGCGATGTTTGTGCATTTGTTTTTTACTGTACACAAAAGGAAATAGGACATAAAAGAAATATTTTCTTTAACAACTTAATCTAAATATGACCTGCAAACAACTGTTATTTTTGTTTTGATGAAATTGCCTGTGTTGTGAGTTTCTCATGTTTTTAATTGCTATTCTTTAAACACTCTGATTGATTAACCCCTCGTTATTTTAAGGTACAGTTCAATGCCTAAGACTTCAGTGGACAGGCTTCCTCTGAGTCTGTGAAGTCTTTCCTGCCTCTCTGCATCAGGGGGCAGAGATCTTGGTTACTCATACAGTACATACAGGCCATTTGCAGGGCTCACAAGCACTCTACCACGCCAACTGTGCCATGAATCACTGTCTAATGTTTGCACAGTGCACACTGATAGCTGCAAGTCATTTTTGTGTATGACCAAACAAAACAAAACAATCTGCACAGACTATGTCCTGTTCTGATTCCCTGTTCTGACATTACTCTAAAGGGGTTACACATGTAGTACCATGTATTACATAAGTGCACATATTCAGTTTCATATAGCTTGACAGACAGGTGTGTATTAAAATATTGCATGTTAAAAGGGTCTTTTCATAGCTACAAACCACAAGAGATCCATTTACAGTTGGATGCATCATGCAGTTTGTTTTGATGCCACTCTCTACTCAAGTGGCCTTGATGACCTCCCTCAGCTCTGTTCAGTGACTCCCTCATAGCAGCAGCTTAGCAAAAGCAAGCTGATATCCCTCCTACTCTCCTTGCTCCCATATCATACCAGAGTACACAAACATGCTTACTGTGAGGCTATGGGGTTTCTCGATTCATGCATACACAAATACAAAGACACACAAATGCAGAAAAACAAGTCAGTTAAAGATAAAAATAATCATAAAGAAGGCAGAGGTATGTCTGCCTACACATTCGAGGAAAGAGCAACAGCGCCCTCCACAGGTTTGTTGACTTGGTACTCGTCTCTGCCTCTCTCTTTCACGTTGTATTTTTATGTTCAGTTTGTTTGCCTCATGTTTAGGTCATGTCAGTACGACACCATACTCATATGTGATTTTTTTTAAACAGAAAGTGTCCCTTGTGAGGCCCATCCCTAAATGGGTGGTGAATTATCCCCCCACAAAAATATTTCTCAAGCACACACATTCAGATGTGTCAGATTGCTGAATTAGTCCATACACCCATACATCTGTGACTCATTTCATACTCTTCACCAGCCAGGATAAAAATCTTTGGCCTTTTCTTTTAGTTTCATGAGATAAAGACAGAGGGATGAATTTGTGACCAGAAACAGATACAAAGTCACTATTACTCTGAGAATATGAGGCCAGACTGACTGGTGCTGTAGTTATTTATACACAAACACGTGAGACACATATTCAAAGCAGATGAAAAATTAAAAGTGCATTTCAAGAAGTAGTTGGTCAGGAATCGGTATTAGGGATTATTTACTTCTTTACTGGTGATTTACACGGATTTACGTTGCTCTTTTTAGCCATAGAGTGTCAAGGGTCAGTGTATGAGAACAGAAGGAAAATTGCAATGATGCGTTTGTGAATAAACAAATCTAAGAAGCCATCTTTACACTGATAAAACATTATATAGTATAATGACATTGCCCTCATTTCAAATTGTAAACCAAGAGGTCATTTAGCTCCATGAAGATGTTTCACTTCTCAGTGAACCCAAACAGCTGAGTCATGTGTGATGATACAATGAAAACAATCTCTCATGACCCCCTCTCCTGATGCTTTCATAACCCTCACCTATTTGACTTTTAATACACATACTCAGCAGCGCACACACACTAATAAACATTCACAAACACACATACAGCTGCATAAAGGCAGTCATAACTGTTTTGAATAATTGATTGCTAGTGAAATTGCGTGGCTCTAGGGTTTCCATGCTGTCATTGTCCCTGTTTCGGGTCGACGGGTGGCGAGGAAAAAGTAAACTTCTCATGCGAGTTACTCATGTACCAGCCCCTCAACACACACACACGCACGCACGCACGCACGCACGCACGCACGCACGCACGCACGCACGCACGCACGCACGCACGCACGCACGCACTCTTCGACCCCATGGCAGTGTATGAGCTTGGATAAGCAGCATCCTTTCCTGTAAAAAAATGCAGAAGGAGGGAGACCACTGAAGCCCTGCAGCTTCATTTCCACCTCACATATACACAAAGTCGGCTGGATGCTTGGGCCACTGCTTTAGGGGTGACAGGACCATGACTCAAGACATTTTGATCACCTCTGAGAATGACAGTAAGTCCATGGTCATCTTTATCTTTCCATGACCAGATTGGTATTCTGGTTTTCACGTATTACGAGTCTGTAGTTTTGTTTTTAGAAGACATTCATTATTTTTGTCTGTGGAGAAAATGTCTGATAGATACATTTTATGTAATCTGATGTAAATTATTTTCAATTTCTATTTATGTCAACATGTTCATTAGGATAAAGTATTATTGATTATTTAAACAAAGCAAGGACTTTTGGTTTCTGTGTTTGTAGAGTGTTTATGACATAGTTGCGATACATTATTTGAACCTCTTTTTGGACAAAAACATCCATATGTATTGTGTTAGTAGTGCCTTTAGTTCATTGATATGAATAGACAAGTAAAATCAGCACAGCTGTTTATACTGGCTTTCTGGTTTTAATCATCAATAAAAGACTACCCATCGACCACCTCAATTATTTATATTTTTTTGCATCCAGCTGCATATTTGGGAGCTGGCCTCTGGCCCTCGGCTGTCTCTGCGTCCTTGTGGACTTAGCCACCCCGTCTCCCTTCATTAAGCCATTGTTTGTCTCTTTTGTGCCCCTCTACTGCACACAGCCATAATGACCCGATCGCTGGTTACTCCGGTTACACTAATGACACACATCAGAGGGCCGACTAATAAATATCAGTCCAATTTGTCAGTGGTCCTCTTTGTTTTACTTTTCATCCCCCTTTTACTGCAGGACAATAGTGCCAGGTATACAATGAGGTAGGCAAAGCTCGACCAGTGAAAGGTTTAGTGTTGTATTGAAGATATTGAGAAAAATACTGGATTTATAAGGCTGAGGTCATTAGAGGAGGAAGGGGTTGGTTAGGTTGTAGATTATCTGAAAAAAAAACCATAAACATGAGAGAACAGAAAAACATAACAATAGAATGGGAATTAATAAGACAATAAGAGAATGTTTACTGTTTACTTCACAACAGACTTCTGCTTTTATGGTTACCGCAGTGTATTAGACAAGTTTGTCAGTTTTCAGTCATTTGATCATTGACTGAGTCCAGTCTTATAACTTAGTTGACCGACTCATCGTTTACTCACAAAGACCACGCTAATAGCGAGGGATGAAGGGATGAAGGGGTGTAGGGTAAGGGGATGGGGGTCGAGGGATGAAGGATGTAGGGGAGAAGGATTGAGGAGGGTAGAGGGGGTCGTGGAAAGAAGGTTGGAGGGGTGCGATGAGAGACCGCTGGCGTCTGGGGGCTGGTGGGAACGGGGGGAGTGGAGACTTGTGAGTGGGTCCCCCGTTGTTCCTGTAATCCTGTAAGAGAGAGAGAGAGCAGGAGAGAGAGAGAGAGAGAGAGAGAGAGAGAGAGAGAGAGAGAGAGAGAGAGAGAGAGAGAGAGAAATAGGAAGACAAGAACGGGGTTGGGGGGAGGGATGTGGAAACTGAGTCAAAGAGGAAGGGAACGGGTTTGTTGTGCTTAAGTACTTAGTGCACCGGAAATGAGCTGTGTTTGGGGTGTGGTCCTTGTTCCCGAACTAAGTTTTATAAAACGCCATTTTACGTGACTCATCAAATTATGTTGTTTAAAAACATGGTTCATTTATTCACAATGTTCCCAGCTTGCATTATATTGGGATGAAGTCTTCTATTTTTCATGATGGAGGCTGATATGTGCCTTGTCGACTTTATCCCTGTCATGGAACTGAAAACAATGGAAACCTTGAAAAGGATTGGTATCCATGTCAGTCATTCCCTTCATATCTTACTATATGACATAACTATTGGCATTTGAATTACCAGCACTAATCCTGATTTCACAGTATTTGCATGCATGTTATGAGCAATTACCACATCTAATTAATATTGACAAAATATACAGATGCTGGTTCTCATAACTTAGTGGCAATTAACAGACATAGCAAATAGATGTTGAAAACACTGACATTCTCAACTTTGCCTACTTTGTTTGTCTTCAGCAGTTGACATTGGACTGGAATTTGAAGGTGAGTGGGTTCTTAATGGTATAACATGAATGGCTACACGTTCGTATAGTTCAGGTTGTTTCTACTGGTCAGATCATGAAGAAATTTCCTCATTACACTAAATTATTAGGGAGGCAGAGGAGTCTCGACCTAATGTTCTTTAATAATATTTTCTCACTTTATCCTTTTGGTTTGGGATTATAGGAGCTGTACGTACACTGTTCTGGCCTCGGTGCTCTACCATTTCATTTTATGCAGTTTTTACGCCCCATACCCAGTGCCATATAATACTTACACTCCCCTTTGCCCCCCTGTCATGACCTGTGTCTCCATTATCACAGAATTATACCACCTGGATTCAAATATATCAGTGAGAGAGAAAAAGAGATGGTATAACTGAATAGGGAACAAGGACAAACTTCACAATACTGTAAGATAACTTTAGCAACGCAGAGAGAAAGAAAGTGACACCATTGAAGTGTCAACGATGTGAATGAGTGGAAATAATTTGTACAGCATTTTAATAGTAATACTGAATTAACACAGAATCTACATTTTTACTACAGGTGACGAGGATGAAGTTTCTACTTTTCAAGAGAAAAGTGAGAGGAAACGACACAGAGCAAAAAGAAGCGACGGTGATAGAGAGAGAAGAAAAAGGGAAAATGGGAGGAGAAAAAGAGCATCTGGAGCAGAGGAAGGGGAGGGGGAATCACAGGCCAGGCCCGAGAGAAGAGAAAGGGGCAGGAGAAAGAGAACAAGGAGTGATCAAGATGCAAAAGGGAGAGAGAGGGCTGAGGAGTTGCAGCCCAAAATAAAAAGTGGTAAATCGGCAAAAACAAGGAAGCACATAAAAAATGAAAAAACAAAAAAAATGGTGGAGGAGGTGGAGGAGGTGAAGGAGGAAGAAGGTGAAGAAAGACATGCCAAGAGAAAAAGGAAACATGGTAGTGCCAAAAAAGAAGAGAAAGCGGAGGATGGAGGTAAACGTACAGTGAAGGAGAAAGCACAGGAAGTGAAGAGAAAAAAGCACAAGAAAGTAGTTGAAACCAGGTAAAGTATTATCCAACAAATTAACCTTATCTGTAATTTCCTGCTGAGAAAAACTATTGTAGTCTTCCCATTCTGCACAGTTATCAGAAGGACCTTTTCACGCAACTGTCATGTTGTGTACACAAGAAAGGTGCAAATACCTTTAACACATCTTTTATGCCATAGTTCAGAGCCAAGTGAGGAAGATGAAAATGATGAAGAGGACAATGAGGAGATAGAGGTGAGGCCAGAGTCTCTGTCATCAGAGGAGCTGGAGAAGCTGAAGGAGGCCGTGGACGAGAGGAAGAAACTGATCCAAGCCCTGAGGGGAAAACCTTGGCCAATGAAAAAGAAATGTGGGACTTTATGGTAAAGTCACTCATGTTTTCATCGACATGCACTTTGAATTAGGATCCTGAAAAAGTCAGAATCTCTTGAGGATCAGCTGTAATACAACATGTGGCATCTGGTTCACATTTAATCAAATCATCTTCTTCCTTGTAGGGAGTCTCAGGAGTTTGTGGAGAAATATGAGGGAGCTTTAGGAAAAGGGAAAGGCAGGAAGCTCTATGCATACAAGGTCATGATGAGCAAGGTAAGGAATCACAGACTGATTTGATATCAGTATCTATTCATATAATTATTTAAATAATTATATTGAATATATGATGCATGTTCTTTGGGAATTATATTTATTTTGTAGAAATGGATGAAGTTTCAACGGGACTTTGAAAATTTCAAAACTGCCTGCATTCCATGGGAGATGAAAATCAAGGAGATTGAAAGTAAGTTTGGTTTATTTTTTTAATGTTTTTTTCTTCATAGTATCAAATTTAATTTCATAGTATTCAAGACTTTAAAGAATATGCAGGATGAATCATACAGCTTATACTGCATGGTTTACAGGCTTCACATTTAGTTCTCTAGCTTCCCTGCTTGCAGAAAGTCATTACTGGTGTCACAATCATCTTCATATTTATTCCCTCTGCCTCTCAGGTCATTTTGGCTCCTCAGTTGCCTCTTACTTTATCTTTCTGAGGTGGATGTATGGCATCAACATGATCTTATTTTGTCTGACCTTTGGCCTGGTTATGGTGCCAGAGGTACTGTATATGACGTTTTTTTAATATCAGAAACAAATTGTGTCTGCTGTTTTGCTCTCACATATTTCTCTGTTCATTCTGTCTACTGAGTTGTTTTCCAATAACCCTCCTTGCTCCCATGCTTATTTCCAACAGGCATTAATGGGGAGACCCTATGGCACCATCCCAAGAAAGACTGTCCCCAGGGCTGAGGCAACCAGTGCCATGGACTTTGCTGTCTTATGGGACTTTGGAGTCAGTTGCATCATCACATTTACCTCAGTTTATTGTTGCTTTGTTACATAAGCCTGTGTGTCAGTTTACATGTGAACAATAATGATGCATTCTTAGTTGCATATCACCTCAACAAAAATTTGCATCCACAGGGTTACGCTCAGTATTCAGTCCTCTTCTACGGTTACTACAACAACCAGCGAGCCATTGGCTGGCTCAAGTTCCGTATGCCTCTGTCATACTTCCTGGTTGGTGTGGGAACAGTGGCCTATAGCTATATGGTGGTTATAAGAACGTACGTTTATTATGACTACATACAAATGATTAATCTCCTTTGGGCACAATATTTTACTGAATTTGTTATTATTTCTGATTAAAGGATGGCCCGTAATGCAAATGAGTCGGGGGTCGGAGATGATAACAGCTTTAATTTTAACTGGAAAATGTTCACTAGCTGGGACTACTTGATAGGAAACCCTGAAACTGCAGACAATAAGTTTGCCTCCATCACCACCAGTTTCAAGGTCAGTGTAGCTGATACAGTATAATGACTGATGCCATTTACATCACATTCATCTATATCCTGTTTCCTTCTACCTCTGCAGGAGGCAATCTTAGAGGAGCAGGAGAGCCGAAAGGATGACAACATTCATCTGACTCGCTTTCTGCGTGTGCTGGCCAACTTCCTGGTCTTGTGCTGCTTAGCAGGAAGTGGATACCTCATCTACTTCGTAGTGCGCCGCTCTCAGAAGTTTGCCCTTGATGGACTGGAGAATCACACCTGGTGGGAAAGGAATGAGGTAGCAATGAGAAATGGGAGAAAGAGAATCAAAGAGACATAAATATAGAGAAAGAAATGCATGTTGAGCAAGTTCTACAGGTGATACAGGGGTTTAAAGCCTTAGCACCTGACCTGCTGACCTTTTTGGCATTGTTTCAGTGGGAAAAACACAACTTTAATTAACAACATTTATTATTATCAATTTGTGTTTCTCAGGTGAACATGGTCATGTCGTTACTGGGGATGTTCTGTCCCATGCTATTTGATGTTATTAGCGCCCTGGAGAACTATCACCCTCGTGTGGCCCTACAGTGGCAGCTGGGTCGCATCTTTGCCCTCTTCTTGGGAAATCTCTACACCTTCATCATTGCACTCATGGATGAAATCAACCTCAAAGTGAGAACTATAGCATGTAGACATGTAGGATACTTTATAATTCTGTAATATACTTTACCTGTGGTGTATATGTGTTGCAGAGGGAAGAGGAAAAGATAATTAAGTTTAATATAACCACGTGGGAAGCCAGTCTTTACAATGGTACAGTACCAGAAAACAGCACAGCTCCACCCATCACTATCCAGCCTGCTGATGTGCCCAGAGGGCCCTGCTGGGAGACCATGGTGGGCCAGGTCAGTGTGCATGTGTGTGTGTAAACTGTCATTGTATGATGTAATCATTTTTACAGCATAAAGTTATGGATACCCAAAGTGACCAATATTAAATAAAAATATAGGGCATTTTAAAATAACCATATACAAACTAAATATGTAATATAACCATGGAATTATATTTTAATGGATACATTTTAACTCAGCTCAGTATTATGACCTTTTATCTTTATATTTACATTTATTCATTTCAGAAACATGGAAGGGGCAGTCATGTGATTGGCTGTTGATTTGGTATTAATGAGTAGACAGCCATTTTTTTAAGCCATCTCTTATTGGAGTTTTAAACGATGGTGTGTTTTATGTTCGGTAGGACATATAGTGTAGTTTCATGTCTTACATAGAAGACATTTACACAATGGTAAACTAACCTGAACATGCTAATAAAATATTTAGACATACAAAGTGATAAAGTGATCAATCAAAATGTATAACCTCTGTAAGGGGACCACCAATATCATCAAGACAGGAAACCATTTAGTATTCTTTCTTTGAAATTATCCATTGCATTATATTTAATATGTATGTACTGTTATCTTATTCAAAATCTTTGGGCGGACTTGGAAGAGAATTTCTGGATTCAGTTGGTTATAATAAAAATCAATTTAATAAAAGTTGGTAATACAGTGCATAATTCTCAGCTGAGAGATCTTAGGCCAAGTTGCAGTCCACAGGCCCCCTGAGAGAGTTAACTGTCTGTGCGCATTGACCTAAGAGACCCTGAACTGACCAGTACATTCGATTATATAGTTCAATGAAAATGTGCATCGTCGCCTCTCATTGGCTCAGTTTTACAACATATGGTGCGGCTAAAGTTTCACATGGCTAGAATCAGCATTCCGATTGGTCGCTCCGGTCCATGGCTCCTGATGTCATCACTCCCCCTCACACAGTTTAGCAAACCATCCCCCTCAAGTGGAGTTGTTTTATTGCCCTTTGTGTGTCTGTAGTATCCATCCCCCGCTCTCTATCTCATTCCATGCATACCTGAAAGTCTAAGTTAGAAAACTCAAAGTAGCCTTCTTCTATGTCACGCATACTCCTTCCCATAAGGCTCACTATTTCTTATTAATTATCCTTTTCAAGTATCGTAATTTATACATAAACATTCCTTATTTACAGTGTAAGTCATTTTATTTTATTACAACCTAACAGTACATACAAGCATTATATATCGTATGATTGCTTCATCCTTTGCAGGAGTTTGTTCGGCTGATCATATCTGATACCATGACAACCTACATCACGCTGCTGATCGGTGACTTCCTGAGAGCTGTGCTTGTTCGTTTCCTCAACTACTGCTGGTGTTGGGACCTTGAGGCCGGATTTGTGAGTCATCTAGTCGAATTGATTTAAGTGAATGTTCCCCTAAAATTGCATGTATAAGTGTGTATTTATGATTGCACATTAAAAATGTGCACCTTTTTCCAGAGGTGAATTTAATTAAATGTTGGCTATGAAAATCACAACTGATTATTATTTATTTTTGTTGTTGTTCGTGAAAGCCGTCCTACTCTGAGTTTGATGTCAGTGGGAACGTACTGGGCCTAATCTTCAATCAAGGAATGATTTGGTGAGAAAACAACATTGGTTTTATTCAAACCAGAAGGTTTAAAAGGTGACGATGAATATCACTTTCAGTCAGTCCCCTACTTAGGCAAAGTGTTTTGCCTAATCTGTTCCTCCAGGATGGGTGCTTTCTACGCCCCCTGCCTGCCTGCCCTGAATGTCCTCCGGCTCCACGTGTCCATGTACCTGCAGTGCTGGGCTGTGATGTGCTGCAATGTGCCGCAGGAAAGGGTCTTCAAGGCCTCTGGCTCCAATAACTTCTACATGGCCATGTTGCTGGTCATTCTCTTCCTGTCCACTCTGCCTGCCATCTACACCATCGTCACCATCCCCCCCTCCTTTGACTGTGGACCCTTCAGGTAATGATGCTTGTTCAAGGGATCTGGCATCTTCATTTTTATTACTTGACGTTCTGTCACAATCATTCTCTTGTCCTTAGCGGGAAAAAACGTATGTTTGATGTGATCCAGGAGACTCTTGAGTCGGACTTCCCTGCCTGGTTTGGTAAAGTGTTCAGCTATGCCTCTAACCCTGGACTGGTGCTACCCTTCATACTGCTTATGGTGTGAGTCAACAGCAGACTGCATGACTATTTTTCAGCACAAGTTAAATTACATGACCATGTTGTCATCACTTCCTTTTAGTGGTAAAGTTTAAGGTTCTTTGTTGGAAATAATGTGATATTTTATCTTTCAGACTGGCCATTTATTACTTGCAATCAACATCCAAAAGCTACAAAGAAGCTAATGTGGAACTGAAGAAAAAACTACAAACGGTAACCCAAATTACCCCCCCCCCCCTTTTTATCCAGCACTCTAGCTTTAATGTGCTTTTAGATATGCAAGAAGTTCGTACTCTCATAAATAACGCTCATAGTCAAGTGAAGGAGAGTTGAGGAACATTTGTTCAAGAACAATGTGACATAAAGTATGTCACACTTTAACATTCTAAATAAATTCAATTTCAGGCACGTAAAGGGAAGAAATGAACAGGAACTTTCATGCTTGTTATTTTTTTGTCCTTCACAATTCATTTTTTTAATCAGCTTTCAAACTTCCCAACAGTGTGTAGATGCACAAACAGCACTGTGGTGTCTTTCTGTGGCCACAGTAGTTGTATTAGCATCATCACTCCAACAGAGGGCAGCAGAGGAACAGCTCCTAAATGTCAAAAGAGCTAGTCAAGAGCAGCATTTGAATAATAGCAATATAACAACTGATGTACATTTCTGTATGCCTTATTCTACATTTCTACATTTTTACAGTGGTTTCTTAAGTCTTGTCTTACAATAATTTATTTTATGTCCTTTGCAAGCAAAATGAAGAGAATAAGAAAAAGAACAAACTAGCAGCGCTGAAGGCACAAATGGATCTAGAAGAAGCCAGAAAAGTTTCATCACAGACTGCAGAGCAACAAAAGAACAGCAATGCTTCAGTACAAGACCAAGAAGGTGAGGCTTTTTTATTCTAGACAATAAGAAAATCAGATAATTCTGTATCTTGGGATAAAAAGAAAGCTCAAATGTAAACAAAAACAAAAAGCTGTTAAACTTTAATTACAAAATGTACTTTGGGTCTCAAACTATGGAGCCCTGAAACTGACAAAATGTCATAAAAATGTATTAGACAAGTCAAAAATATAACTGCCAAAATTATTAAATAATTAAAATTGTGTGAAAACACATTCCTTATCCCAAATCAGTTGACAATATTCTATTTAAAGTTATTTTATTTTATTTTTCTCTCGTTCATTTGTTTTTTTAACTTTAAATTTTATCCGCCCAATTTCATATTTTCCCATTACTCCCAAGTAGCGTGAGCCATAGCTAACGCTGTTCGCTTGTTCTTGACAAAACTTTACCTAACTGCTACTTTTACAAGAGTTATACATTGACGCTACGGCAGTATGCAGTACAGTATGGTCAATAAGTGAAACATTTCTCTTGCCCCATCTTCTAATTCAGCAGATGAAGAAGGAGACCACAGTAGTCAGAGGCTTTATCACGGTAAGAATGGACGCAATGCTCCTCCTTCAGTTCGAGAACAAGAAGGCCGACTTCCAGCCACCAGAGCCCCTGTCCCCAGGGCCTATCACCATGGTAACCACGGGGCTCCTGGGTATCTGCCCGGTTTCCCTCGGCAAAGTGAACCGAGGATGCACAGGGTGCCGAGTCTGCAGAGACACTGAGGGAATGAAAATCAGTATGTCAGCAAATGTCGCTCAAAATCAAGCACTTTATGGAGAAATTCACGTAATGGGGAGTTATTCACTTGGTGCACATTTTCTCCTCATAAAAGTTTTTAGTTGTTTTTTAAACTGTGTTGATGATAATGAAAAAAAAAACTGCGAGGATTTCAAATGAATAGTTGTTGCTTTGTTTACCAAATAAACAATGTACAAAACAGAGAAACTGTTAGTGTGTCTTTATGCTACAATGTAGGTACGGTGTGAAGAGGTCTCCATATTAGCTCTGCTTATCCTAATCTTTGATATCACAGCAACTCATCATCACTTCAAGGCAATTATTTTCATGACATGGTTGCTAAATCAGGGCTAGACATGGAGGTGTTGTTTTTCTAAATTGTATTCATTTATTTTGTATTAATTCTACACATATTTTTTTATAGAATATAACATCACATGCAATAACCCTAGTTTAACTTTACTTTAATCTTATTGATCTTTCAGTTTCCTAACAAATTAGTTCTATTCAAAATTCTAATAATTTAAAATCACACTGACATATATTCTTTTCTTCTTCCTCTCAAACTGAGACACTGAGCACAAGTGTCCCATGACCTGTGACTGGGCCAAAGCATTAAACAATTCATTAGACATGGAGGTCATTTAACCAAGGCTTAAATGGACCTCTTATTTATCTCTGGCTGAACTTGTACCCTCAACTTTACAGCCATTTGAATGATATGATACACTTGGCAAGAGTGTTAGATTATTCTTTTTTCTGACATAAATGAAACAAATTAAATCTGTGTCAAGCACTCAGATTTGAGCTGTCAGTGTAAATCCATTCACTGTGACTCCTCACCTTCATCGTGTATCATGAGTCGTATCATCTGATAACCGCATGGTCATATCCAGTGTCTCAGTGGCTGATTCTACTCTGCGCTCCTATCAATCAACCTCTCATTTAGCTGACCTGTCAGTCACACGTAAAAGTAATGGTGTTGTCTCATTAGTGACACTTTATTAACCTGAAATCCTATATATTGATGGTCATTCAAAGTCTTGTTCACTTGGAATTTAAGATGAGCAATGTAAGGGTTGTCATTAAGGAATAAGTGTTGTGTCTAAATCATTTAAAACAACAAGTCAACAAGCTCATAGTGCCACTGACATTGAATTTCAGTGGCACTCAAATCCACTTCCATTGATGCTAATAATCAATTCATGGCAAGTGCATTAAGTATTAATCTCTGCAGCTATTTGAGAACTAGGGGATGGAGTAAGCCTCTATGCTTTATTCTTTTATCGTGGACCAAGAAATGTCAATCACATTATTTAATAAAGACTGAGGATGACTGAGTAAAGCCTCCATTTTATCTCGATGCTGGAGACACTGTCATACTCTGCCTCTCTTATTTATTTAGGTAATACCAACCCCCTGATGCCCGCTGTGTCACCTTGTCACTCGAGTTGTGTTTTGGCTTCATCCCAGTCTCCCTGCATGCTGGTACAGTGTCGCAGAAAACTGAGCCATGATGGGTTACACATTACCGGATATCTGTTGGTCCGCTGTATCACGATGGGCATCTCTTATTCCCTAACGTTGAAGGGAGGATCGAGACATTGCGCCGCTTCAAGCACTGATTTGACAGCTGGGATATTGTACAGGTTTGCTTTGGAGAGCAAAGGTTTTCACAGAGTGTGAACTTGTGGAACGTTAGACACACAATTTCATGGATCTTAAGAATAAATGCATTAATAGGTTCTGTAAGCCTCAATCCAGTATAGTGAGAAGAAAAGATGGAGAGGAATATTGAATGGTTGCGTGAATGGAGGGGAGAATCCAGGGGAGGAGTGAGAGAAGGAGCTGGATGAGGAGGACATGAAACGCTCCAAGCCCGAGGGCTTAGCTTGTCTTTCAGGTACAAGCAAGCCAGCATGCATATAACCTCCGGAAGTGTGTTGCTCTCTCTGTTAGCAGCAGCAGGCATCTCATGTTTCCTCCTGTATTATTCAAGCATTTGACCATAACTACACAGGTTGAAACACATAATAGGAGCATAGGCAACATTGTTCATCAGGACAGCAGAAAGTCTCTACATCTTCCGCCGCAAACTAAAAACACATCTCTTCCGACTATACCTGGAATAAAAAAAAATAAAAATAAATAGTGAATGGTTGAATGCACTTATTGTAAGTCGCTTTGGATAAAAGCGTCTGCTAAATGAAATGTAATGTAATGTAATGTTCATCCCTCAGTCCTCATTTCTAGCTCTTAATAAAAGGATAGGTCACATTTTTAAAGTCTGCCCTAAAACAATTGATGATGGCTAATATGAGGTTTCAGCAGTCAAGTGTTTCCTTGTTGAGCTACTGGCGAACACAGAGACAGCATTTCATACTGAAAGGACTCTGACTTTTGATTTTTTTCCGAACAATGAGGTCTTTTAATGTACACATGGGCTTGTGAATATTGTTTTTAAGGTGGATTTGAACAAATGTGAACATATCCCTTAATAAACAGATCGTAAAACTGACAGACTTTAGGGAAATTACAGAATCACTGGAGTTATTTTAGTGTGTTCAGTTTGCACTGTACTCCCACAGAGGGCTCTGTACAGCATTTAAATAAAGTGACTTGTTTCACTTTTCACTCAGGATTACTTAAGCTTTCATCTAACTTTAATGAGGGCCTGACCTTTATGTCAACATTTGCTCTGGTGTCTCCTTTCTGGCTCACAACTGAGTGATGGCAAATGTCCAACCATCAGTTTTTGGTGCGTTGTTTCCTCATATAATTGCACACATTTTATGACAACAAGTTATTAGCCATTATCGAATTTGAATAAACTTGAGGATTAAACTGTATCCAAGCTCCTATTGCTCCAGTGAAAAACAATTAGCATTCTGATGGACAAGTCCATTGTCTGATCCTGTTTTCTTCCGGCATCCTGATTATCATCTAATGAACTGTGTTGTCTTTGATGGTCGTCAAGGAGCCCGGTCTTTGAACAGCCTAAACAGAGGAGCACCTGTTCCTGCATGCACGTATGTGTGTGTGTGCGTGTGTGTGTGTGTGTGTGTGTGTGTGTGCGTGTGTGTGTGTGTGTGAGTGTGTGTGCGTGTGTGTGTGAGTGTGTGTGCGTGTGCGTGTGTGTGTGTGTGTGCGTGTGTGTGTGAGTGTGTGTGCGTGTGTGTGTGTGTGTGTGTGTGTGTGTGTGTGTGTATGTGTGTGTGTGTGTGTGTGTGTGTGTGTGTGTGTGTGAGTGTGAGGGGGTGTGAGGGGGTGTATCCTGGCTTTCTGATACAGTACCTTCACAAGTGTAACAGCTCCTTGCACCAAGCGACTCATGGATGGAGAGGAGACAGAGTCTGAAGTGAGCAGAGGACTAACTGCAGGAAATAACTTATAGAGACGCAGCAAAATGCCTCCAAAAAGGAAAAACAATTTTGCAATTAAGGTTGAAGATGGTAAAAATATAATTTTCTTTACTCTATTTTGCTGTCTTTAATTGTTTCTAACAACTTTAAATATTCACTTTTTGAATATATTGATAATGACTAAGTAAAAGTAAATTGTTTGGTCGTAATTTCTTTTTTTTTGCATGTTCACAGTTGGGATGGAGATTGATGTTGCATCAGACAGTGGAAGTGAAGGTGAGTTTGTTTGCTTTTCATCGGAGAAGCAGTTAAATTGAACAAGGTATGACTATGTCTTTAAGATTTGCCACAATGTGGTGATGCGATGGCAAACAAGTGGAAATTACTGCTCGTTTTTACCTCTTCCGTCTATGTTCTTTAAGATTATTTACAACTTTTGACCAATTTTCCTCTTTTATAGAAACAGACTGGAATAATTTCAGAGGATTTTTGTACACATTATTATTGTACTTTGTACTTTTGATGAGCTTTCAGCTACTTATCTAAAATGTATGTGTTTGTTTCAGATGAGGCAAGGCAGAGGGCTAAAAACAGAAGAACAAAACCACAACGTAAATCCAAACCTGTCAGCGATCATGAGGAGGATGAGGAGGATGAGGAGGATGACGCACCAAGGAAAAGAGTACGAAAGAAGAAGGCCAAGCCTCGGGACAACGATGAAGAGGATGAGGAAGACAACCGGCGTGTGAAAAGAAAAAGTTCAAAAGCCCCCAAGAAGAAAGCTATGGAAGAGAGTGAGGAGGAGAGCGAAGAAGACAGAGAGAAAAGGAAAAAGCGAGGGACAGCCGTGTCCAAAAAGGAGAAAGAGGAGCAGAACAAGGACAAGAAGGGAAATGTGAAAGGGAAGCCAGGGAAGAATATGGGTGGTGAGAATGACAAGAAAAAGAAGAATGGGAAGTTGAGCAGGTGCAGTATTCTCTGAGAGCTGACTCTCACCTACCTGCACGCCCCACACACCTGTTTGGGCTTTCTTCATTCAGTCTCATGCAGACCTCTGGCAGACTGGTGATACAAAGCTATATGGCATATGTTCAGGGAAATGAAACATTAACAGTATAATTACTTCAATATTATTACAACATAGAATACTCTAATAACTCTAATAATGACTGGTATGTCCATCACCAACCAAATGTGCATCATGATGAACAAGTTTACGTGTTGCAGATTTTTGGCTGCTGTGATGGACGGTGTAATCTCATTTGTTCATCCATTATTTAGGCTACTGCTGCCTTAAAGTAAAGGCAACAGAACAAAACATCCTGAGACACCAGATCTGACTCCTGTTTCATTGGGAGTGTTTGGGAGTAAGCTGCATTTTAAATGTCACTGACTACCAGCTCTGACTATCCAGTAACAAAGCAGATGATTTGACTCTTATACCTGCTCCTTAAAATTATTTAATGCGATAACTTAATTTGTGTAGAACTTTACAAAAACCTTTTAGACTACACTGCGTAAAATGACACAAAAAGGAGGAATGGTGGTGTTATTGCACTTTAAATTACCTACAAAATGTCATGTAATTTGACATTGACGTTGACATTGACTTTAAAGCCACTTTGTGTTCTATTCGAAAATCAAAAACAGCAAAGCATGCTGCCATAAAGAAAGATTAAATAAATGGCCCTCTCTATAATTTTCCAAAACAGACCAAACAACATTCACACCCACTTCATTAAGTGAAATAAAATGTCTTCCAGGAGTGACAGCCTGAAAAAGTGCGTTATCCCGTATTTAAACTATTGTTGCATCTCCCCTGCTCTAATGGCTGCAAGCTTTTTCACCTCGCCTTTTGAATGAGGACAATCGAAGCAACTACACACACTTTTGCCTTCAGATGTGGTCGGACCACACTTTGTACAAATGACTTCTTTCTAGCAATATCCGGTCATGCTAGCACCTCCTTGAGACTGTACTCCTTAATTGCACTGTACAGAACTTTGAGAAAAATGCTGATGTCAGCATGACAACAAGATGAAAGCGACGAGATAGCATGCTAACATTTGCTAACCAGCAGTAAACACAAAGTACTGCTGAGGCTGATGGGAATGTCATTAATTTTGCAGGTATTTGGTCATAAACACGCATTTTTTTAAATGAAAAGAGGTTCACTCAAGGTTTCAGATTTGGTTCCCGTGGTGCCTTGTCAAGGCCATGGCATGTGACAGCTCTTTCCCTTTATCAGCTCTTCCTCCTCCTCCTCCTCTGATTCTGGTGAAGAATCGCTGTCGGAGGGAGAGATCGCGGCCCTGAAGGAACAGGTAGAGGAGAAGAAGAAACTGATCGCTACGTTAAGGAACAAACCCTGGCGCATGAAGAGGAGACTTTTGCTGCTCAAGTAAAAACAAAAACTCACATCCTCTGCCTGCTTACATGTGATTACTGCAATTTTCGTTGACTGAATTTTGTCCTTCATGTTTTTTTGTTTGTTCCTCATTAGTTTTTTTTGGTCATTGACTATTTCCTAGGACCACCTTCCTAAATGCCTACCATCACTCATGTCATATACATGTGATGTTGATAATTTATTATTAAAACATGTTCATCACTTGCATTTTTGTACTTCTCTTTATCCATACTGTTATAGTGCAAATCAAAGCCATTATGCTTTCGGGCAACTGGATATTTGTAGAACTGAGCTCCGACATAATGACACTCTCAGATAAATTTAATTCTAAAAAAAAGCAATCAACACGAAACACAGCCTATATGGAAACTTGGAAAATGATTAGATCCAAGCCTTTGTTCATCAACATTCACAAATGTATTCAACTATGTAACTTCTCCCTCAAGACACATACATACAGTTGTAAATCTCAGATAAACTGAACAACACCAGCACCCACTCAGTTTGCTGTAGTTTAGCCTGTTACACATCTTCCTCTCAGTGTAAGAAGACATTACCAGCTGCCTTGCAAGGACTAATAGTGTTTGTGTACTCTGTGTATATGTTTCTCTATGTACAGATCAGTGTAAGCAACCCGATAGGGGAACTGTCTTAACTTTTTCATGAGCTTGACACTATTTAATGCATGTTGTGGCTAACTGACCTGCTGCTTGCCAAGTCTTCCTTCCGATGCCCTTATCTTAAGCGAGGCATCTTCATCAATCAGTAAATCATCCCAAACCTGTAGCTTTTCCTGTTGTTCCTGTGGCCACTGACTAATTAAGTCATGGCTTAGGTAGATTGTGTTTTTCATTTGCATGCTGCACACTTTATCTCATGGATGTTTTCTCTGAATGGTCAAACAGGGAGGCGCAGGAGTTTGTTGAAGAATTTGAAGGAGCTCTTGGGAAAGGAAAAGGAAGGAAGCTGTATGCATTCAAAGTCATGATGTCCAAGGTAATCTGCCTATTTTGTAACACTTAATACAACTTTAGAATGAGGAGGATATTGTGGAAATTTTAAACCTTTTTATTTATTTCAGAAAATAATCAAGTTTAAACGTGACTTTGAAAACTTCAAAACAGCCTGTATACCCTGGGAGAGGAAGATAAAGGATGTAGAAAGTTGGTACTGCTATGACATCAATGAAAAATAATCACTGAGCTATGGTTTATAATACAACACCATTTCTAAGTCAAGTTCTCTGTTCTCGTAGGTCACTTTGGATCATCTGTGGCGTCCTACTTTATTTTCCTGAGGTGGATGTACGGTCTGAATATGGTCCTGTTTGGGTTCATGTTTGGCCTGGTGGTTCTGCCTGAGGTACAGCCTTTCTCATGTTAGCACAGTGGGCACATTGGGTACATTAGGACATTGTACACGTTTTTCAGCTCTCCTTTCTCACTTCCATCCTTCTCCTCTGTTTAGATTCTCATGGGTCTTCCATACGGCTCCATTCCCAGGAAAACTGTGCCTCGAGAGGAGCAGGACACAGCCATGGACTTCTCTGTGCTCAATGACTTTGGAGTAAGGATCTAAGCTTTATTCATCAGTTTGTTCATAGCATGGCTGTAGACTCATGGGTGTCTTGATTTGCATTAAGATTTAACAAGATGTTATCGTTTTATTTGCCATGTTTGAATCTTTTCTTAGTCTTGTTAAAAACGTGGGAAAGTTACTCTGGGCAGCTGTTTGCGCAGTTGTAATGCATGTGTGTAAGTTTGAATCTTTGAATACCTTATCAACAGGGATTCTGCAAGTACTCCTTTTTGTTCTACGGCTACTACAACAACGATCGAACGATCGGGGTGCTGAAGTTCAGACTCCCTCTGTCATACCTGCTGGTGGGAGTTGGCATCTTTGGGTACAGCCTGATGGTTGTCATAAGAACGTAAGGCAAGACACACAAACAATCAGATGTACATGTATACATGTAGATGGAGATATTTGTGTATTTTTAAAGTGGTCTTTTTTTCTTCTCAGGATGGCTCGTAACTCAAATGAAGGCGGTGACGGAGCGGAGGAGGGAGAATTCACCTTCAGCTGGAAGATGTTCACCAGTTGGGACTACCTGATAGGAAACCCAGAGACTGCAGACAATAAGTACGCCTCCATTACCACCAGCTTCAAGGTTAGCAGGAGTGTGGGTTTGTGTGTGTATTTGTATTGGAAGATAAGTAGTTTAACATAAATAAACATTTCCTTTGATGCACCAACATTCAACAATCATCATACATAGAAAAATCCATTGTGGAAGAACCTGAGAAACCACATTCACCACCAGCAGTAGTCTTAGCAGACCAGGATGTAATGTAGCCACAAGATAAGTTGTATTTTGTTCTCTAGATGGAATTCAGAGCATTTCTATTACCTCCCAATGGCTCTCAACATGGCGATGGCTGAGCTGCCCGGCTAGCAGCCAACGGCGCTAACAATGCAATTAACAGCAACAGTGCTGACACAGCTAACAGTGTTTAGTTAAGGGGGGAAATGGAGGG
The DNA here is from genome assembly GCA_016806645.1 of Ophiodon elongatus. Taxonomy (NCBI): domain Eukaryota; kingdom Metazoa; phylum Chordata; class Actinopteri; order Perciformes; family Hexagrammidae; genus Ophiodon; species Ophiodon elongatus. The sequence continues at coordinate 2,589,618 of JACSYO010002128.1, forward strand.
TGGTTGCTATGGTTCCACGATGAAGCCGTGGGTCGGGACTCTAATTATCGGCTGTAACTGCCGTGTGAGCTCAGTGCAGAGCGCACACGGAGCTAACCGTGAGCTAACCAATGGAACACGCTCACATGCACTCAAAGGCCTGCTATAAGCACAGAGTAGCTTGGATAACAACAGACACAGGGGGAGTTAGGCCTACTATATCTTCACATTGCTAATAGTTGCTTGTTGTTGCATTAATTACCTGAATATCAAATTTATCACCTTTAAAGAGTTTGCGAGACAGAAAGTGGAGAGGGTTGACACTTTTAAATTCCTAATGCCATACACTGCAGTGGGAGGCCAACACAAGTCATTAACTTCACTAGGCCCACCAGGGGCTTCACTTTCTGCAGCAGCTATACAAAAGTTTGGTGTGAATGAGAAGGCGATACTGCAATTCTACTGAGCTACTGTGGAAAGTGTCTTCTCAGTCATAGTGTTGTATGGCAACACAACCAACCTTGAGAAGGGAACAGTTGGAAACGCGTTGGGTACTCGGAAGGTAATCGCTGACCCCTCTCTCTTCAAATCCCTCCCCTTCGGAAGGAGATTCAAGAGTTTTATGTGTAGGACATCTTGCTTCAGGAATAGCAAATATGCAGAGGCTGTTTACTATTTGAACTCTGACACACAAGCATATTTAGTAATAGAGCAAGCATCAGCCAACAAACACTTTAAAAGTAGAAAGGTTGCAGGAAAAAGCAACTTGCACTTTAATACGAATATAGCACAAAGCACTTTCGGGTTTTATAATTTTATCATAGTATGTGTTTGCTATATTGTGTTTATTTATGTGTATGTCGTTTTCGTCTTTTTTTTTGGATGCACTGAGGCAAATTTATATCAACTTTGTTGACATTATAATTTAATTTAATTTAATTTAATATGTAAAAACTGTCACAATTTGCAAATGGAAAATAAGTTTAAAATCTCAAGTAATCACAACTTTGTTCCCTTATACCGACTTATTTTGCCCTATTGTAGGAATCCATCGTGGATGAACAGGAAAACCAGAAAGATGAAAACATCCATCTCCGACGCTTCCTCAGGATTCTGGCAAACTTACTGATCACATGCACTCTTGGAGGCAGCGGATACCTCATCTACTTTGTAGTGAAACGTTCACAAGACTTTGCGAAGATGGAGCAAGAAAAACTGTCGTGGCTTGAAAAAAACGAGGCAGGTGGACATTAAACTTAGTAGTATTTTTATATAACACAAGGAGATTTTGGAGAATTGCAACTTGAAAATGAGAGTGAAAATGTGATCAGTAACTCCCCTCTCTTGTCCAATGTATCAGGTGGAGTTTGTGATGTCTCTGCTGGGGCTGGTGTGTCCTCCTCTGTTTGAAACCATCGCAGAATTGGAAGATTATCACCCTCGTATTGCCCTCAAATGGCAGCTAGGACGAATCTTTGCCCTCTTCCTGGGAAACCTTTACACCTTCCTTTTCGCCCTGTTTGATGAGGTTAATGAAAAGGTACGACAGATATGTATTTATATTTCTTTCTGTTGCATATGTTGTGACAGCAAATACTTTTAAAGAAAAAGTTTGACATAATGGGAAAAAGTGGTATCGAGCTTTTCATCCAACTCTCAACCAGGAAGTGAATAGTATTTCCTAAAACTACTCCTTTAAACCAAGGTGGCAAACTGTGTATATCTCTATGGCTGTGAATTGTGGTACGCAAATAAAGTTTGAGTTGCGTTGCTTTGAATATGCTTTGACGTATTTTCGATTCTTTAGCTGGAGACAGAGAAGTCCATCAGGAATGCCACTATATGGGGTTTGAATCAGTACTACGCCAACTACAGCTCCCACTTCAACACGACAGATGTGCCTCCTCCAAATGTGTCCCCAGCTGATGTCATCAGAGGACCCTGCTGGGAGAATGCAGTGGGAATAGTCAGTAGTGACATTATACTGTTTTCCAATGGTGAATGAGAAATTATGGGCATATAAACAGTAGTAGCTGAAGTAGACTCTGATTCTTTTTACTCAGTTTGCAGCATCATTTCTTTACGTTACCCTCCGATGAATCAAACAGAAGAGACCAATCATGTGAATTAATTGGTAGGTTTGTATTTGTTGTCTTATTTCTTTTGCTTCTTTTCTCGTTGGTGTCTGATGCTGTGTAGGGATTTGTGAAGCTGGTTGTGTCGGACATTCAGGTGAGCTATTTGACCATCCTGGTTGGTGACTTTCTGCGAGCTGTCATTGTCCGCTTTCTTAACTACTGCTGGTGCTGGGACCTGGAGGCCGGATTTGTGAGTAGGCTACTCGTGGTGTATGTTAGTGGGTCACTGTGTCTCTGTGTACATTATGTGTGTTTTTTTGTTTTTGTTTGATTAAGTAAAACATCAATAATATTATATTTTTACCTACCCAACAAAACATTGCACATTCTATTTTCTGTACTGTAAAGATTGAGTTACAGCATGTGTCTGCAGTCATGATGGTGTATCCGTTTATGTAAACATTGTATAGCTACCATGTCATTCAGCTATTAATGAACACTGTTTGAGTACAGCACAGTTCGTATGGGATCCAAGTCAACCTGATACCATACAATGACATCTGGCAGGACAGCTGATCCCTAACATCCAGTGATACAGGACACTACAATGAGAACTTAATTACAGAGCGAGAGAGAGAGAGAGAGAGAGAGAGCAAATGCAAAGGGATCAAGCTGGTTCTTATTAATTAATTTGAGGATGATAAACATATTGTTGTGTTGATTTCAGCCTTCCTATGGGGAGTTTGACATCAGTGGAAATGTGCTGGGGCTTGTCTTCAATCAAGGAATGATATGGTGAATTACTCCTTATGTTTCTGTCACTAATGTGCTAATAATTAACAAAAAAGTGAGTGTGAAGTGCCATCCTCGACATATAATTTGTGTTATTTGTTTGACGGTTAACTGTTGCTAAAGTAACTCAAATTATTGACATTAAATCATAAATTAGAATACTGAGTTGACTTCTTTTCTTTATATATGATTAGTTAAAAGCTGGCTGATAATTCAATATTTTTTAGATAATATTGCTGCTTTTTTCCTCAGGATGGGAGCATTTTACGCTCCAGGTCTGGTGGGTCTGAACATTTTGCGTCTCCTGTCCTCAATGTACTACCAGTGCTGGGCAGTGATGTGCTGTAATGTTCCTCATGAGCGAGTTTTCAAGGCCTCGCGGTCCAACAACTTCTACATGGGCCTGTTGCTGCTCGTGCTGTTCCTCAGCATGCTGCCTGTTGTCTACACCATCATGACCTTGTCCCCGTCGTTTGACTGTGGGCCATTCAGGTCAGTAGGAGATGGAGAAAGTAGGACTGATATGGTATACTACATGACAATGAAATTAATTCAATTTACAAAGTCAGATTGTTAGGATTGTTCATGATGAGTTATTCTGCAGGTTAAAAGAAATTAATGTATCTATCTGAAACTATTTAAAACCTATGGAGTTCATTTATCCAAATGTACTGATTGTTTTTAAAAACCTATTTTAGTATTTACAGTGTCAGTCTGTCAGTTGCTCATTCTCAGTGTTGGGGAGTATTGAACTACATCTAATTAAAGTTTAAATACATCTTGCAGTAGCTTGCTGATAGTTCAACTATATTCATATCTGCGTATAGCAATTCAAGTAGTTCAATTACTTTTTCGCTTTTTTGTGTAGTTAACTACACAAAATACAATTTTTTTTGTGGCATTAAAGAAAAGGAATGATTTTTTTAATTTTGTATTTTACCATTACTTCTCTACTGTAATTGAACCCCCTTTGACCAGCCTTGCCCTCTTTTTCCTACAACGTGTTCCTCAGGCAGCTACCATCACACACTTGACCTTTCACCTTTGTGTAGTGCCTGCATGGTGCAAAAGGGCAGGCGTTCCTGCTCACACACACATTTAGCTCAAAGTGTGGCTGTAATTTTAGTCTTGTTAAAAACACATTTTCGCAGATGCAGATGAATCCAGTCTTTGAGACAGCAACAGCCTATTTCTTTTCAGATGTTACTATTTTGGTTCCATTCATTAAATGTTCAACAGGATGATCATAACTCATGCACATTTGTGCCTAAACATGTTAAAACTGTCTCACATTTGTTGGACACCTTTTATTGATATACAACAGTGTCAGCTATTGGGTTTGTTTTCCCCCCAGTGGCCAGGACAAGATGTATGACGTTGTCCTGGAGACTATAGAACAGGATCTACCGTCCTTCATAGCGAACATTTTTTCGCAGGCTACAAACCCCGGACTCATCCTGCCTGCTGTCCTCCTCATGTTGTAAGTATCATTCAAATATCAACTGAAAAACACTGTGCTGTATCTGCTAAAAAGGCAAATTGGGGTGGAAAGCCATTGGCTGTGGTCTCAGCTGCTTTACTATTTCAAGACTTCTAATAATGCACAACAGGTTGGCCCTCTACTACCTGAATGCCGTGTCAAAGGGATACCAGCAAGCAAACATTGACCTTAAAAGGAAGATGAAAATGGTCAGTATGAGTGTTCTCCTGTTATGTCTAAGTTCTGTTTTCTTCAAGACTTAATCAAACACATGACTGTTTGGTTTAACACTTAAGGCGCGAGACGAAGAGAAGAACCGCAGGAACAACAAGGACAGCACTAATCAAGTGATGAAAGACTTGGAGGACCTGATGCCAAACAGGTCTCTAATACCGCCTCCCATCGAGGAAGAGCCACCACCACCTGGTACACACACATATTCCTTTATTGCACATGCTATCTGAGACTTTGCATCCGACTGGCCTCACCACTTTTTTTGCTCTCCATCTGTCTTCTAAGATGTTGCAATCGGGAAAGGCAGCAAGTCTCCCAAAATAAAGCCAGGTGCAGCGGCAAAAGGGGTAAATCTGCAAAAGGATGTGTCACTGGCTGCCCCAAACCCCAGAGCTCCAGTGACCTATGCCCCGGGGCCAAGAAGAGGGCCTTCTGGGTATGCCAGAGGGCCTCAACCTGGGCCTGGTAGAGGAAGAGGTCGGGGTGGGCCTCCAAGGCGATATGAGTCATGATTCATGGACTAAAACCTACAATCTTACCATCGCTAATAGTGTCTATTAACACTAACACTGCAGTCACAGTCATACTGTATATGAAGGGTGCCACTAGAATATCTTCAAATTCTTTAGATATAATTGATTGTCCGAGAAGAATTATGAACATACATTAATTTATTAACAGTTACTTTCCGCCTCAATGAAAAGTATACAATTAGTATTTCAAACATGCCAAATACTTAATCGAGTATAATTAACCATTGAGAAAGTCTACAATCAATGCAATAGCACACTACAGCATCCACAGTCAAATCCCTTAATGTCCTCAGATTGAAGGTGGAGATGAGTTGGGACGGTGTGGAAAGTAAATGACACAGACATGTTTTATATGTATTAATAGCAGTACTACAACAAAATGTAAAAAAGAAAGAAATTAACATGTTTACTGCATTGCAATCCGTGTAAAGTTTACTGGTTCATAATATGGGTCAACAGTTTTATGGATTTCATTTGGAAATCCATGTAAATAGTATGTAAAATGTCTTTCTATTTTTTGTATGACAACTATTAAAATAATTCTTTTCTGGCAAAGTGCTATTGAAGAAACAGATTCTCTTAATACACATGACTGACAATAATAAAGAGCATGCTGTTCACTAAACTGTTGAATACATCTGAAATAGTACACTAAAGGAAAACATAGATAAATGAAAGTCAGTATTGTCACAGCAATATAAAGAGAAAGAGACACAACATTGACACAAAGTTGTAAAAATAGGTATATCTTAAGAGAAATGACAGGAATAAATGTTCATGGAGTGACACATCATTGATGATGCCTTCAAACTATCCAGGTGCAATATGATTATTGCAAAATGTGTTTGGAGGATCTGAAGCTGTGTGGTGGCAGAGAACTGTGATATGACGGTATTATGAGTTCTTCTGTGAGATTTTGATGGTGACTGCCTTGACTTCTGTGTACTCCTGAAGAGCATATTCCCCCCTGAAATAAAATTAAAACAACACCACTGATTATGTGAGGCACATTACATGAGCAATATTTACCAGAAAAGTTGCAATGTTACAAGTACCGAAGTACCAGCCTACATGTAGCTCTGTTGTGGTAAATACATTGAGTATAAAAGACTGTTGCCATGTTTGTTGTACCAGCAAGGACATCCTTTCCTCTGGGCACTGGGGATGGGCTCACATTTTAAAATCCTATTTTGTCCCACTCACTTTTACAGTTTTAGTTTGATTAATTCACTAAAATAACTCATCTGAATCACCTTCAGTTATGAGGCTACAGTGCACTCACAGCATTAAGTTTTACAAACAGTAGCTAGTAATTGACAGATTTGTTTTTACCCGAATTGTTTATGTTCAGCAACTGCTCTACCTTCTTGGTGGAGGTTATTGTGGAGGTTATTGAGGCTATATGCAGCTTATGAGGAAGCCTGCAGACTCTACTCATTGCTGAAAAAAGTCCCCTCAACTATGACTAAAATTTATTTTAGCTGTTTTTATTTACATATAATTCACCCAAAAATATGCAAGAACTAATCATCAATAAAAGATAATGCAATAAAGGGTAGAGCACTTTAAAGTAATAACAGAAATACAACATTATTTATTGAGTTAAAAAAAAATTGACACTGGAAATGGTAGTCTACATTTTTTGTAGATAACAATATTTATTAAGAAGCATCTTTTGGATAACCAATTCAACCATAATATATTATCAAAGAGATGATATAAATGAATATAATGAAGAAAACAACATTTATATTATTTATAGCCACATGGTTTAATGTACCTATTGTAAGCCACTTTGGATGAAAACATTGCGTAAGTAAATGTAACGTAATGTCCCCACCTCTGAAACCAAACATCGAGCACCAGCCAAGCTAAAGTTGAGATAATATGCAAAGGCATACTCACAGTTCCCTCCCGTTCCCAGACATCTTGAAGCCACCAAAGGGACACTGAGCACTCATGGCATTGTAGCAGTTCACCCTAAAAAAAAGAAAGAATAGTTTCACCTCATTCAATAAAATCGCCAACCCTTTTACACAAGCCGATACTATGTGGAAAATGGAAATATGTTATTAAAGTCTAATATTTCTTTAAAGAAGGTTTCTTTGGTTTTACTGTTCGATCCGCAAACCCTGGGCTGCTGAAGATGAATTTTAGAGTATTTGATCCCTACCAGACCATGCCAGCCTGCAAAGCAGAAGACACTGTTAGAGCTTTGTCGATGTCTTTAGTAAACACTCCTGCTGCCAGGCCGTAGTGTGTGGCGTTGGCTCTGTGGATGACTTCATGGGTGCCACGGAAACACATGATCTGTTGCACTGGACCAAAAATCTGAGAGGCAAAAGACGGAAACATGGTGGCACAGATGAAAAGCTTACATGAGGAGGAAATTCAGAACACGTGTACCATCAAGTGTGGTTGTGTCCGTGCAGGTGTGTGTTTCAGAGCACAGCACCTCTTCTTTAGCGATGCGCATGTCGTCTGTGACGTTTGAGAAGACGGTGGGTTGGATGAAAAGTCCCTGCTGACCCCATGCGGATCCCCCACACTCCAACGTGGCTCCCTCTCTCTTCCCGCTCTCTATCAGCTCCATTATCTTATCAAAATGCTTCTGGTCAATCTGGAGAAAACAGCAGCTCAAATAAAATGTTCTTTTAGCACATAAAGCTTGCAGTTAAGTGTCAGTGGAGATCTTTGAGCAGATACTGTAGTCTAACTGTATGCCGTACCTGTGGTCCCTGTTCAACCCCAGGCAGCAATGGGTTTCCCAGGACTTTGGATCTGGCCTTCTCCACACTGCGGTGGACAAACTCTTCATAGATGGGTTCCTCTACAAACACCCTGGATCCAGCCAGACAGCACTGGCCCTGGTTAAAGAACAGGCCATTGTGGGCCTGCTCCACTGCGTACTCTACTGCAAGACAAACATGTGCACATATAAAGTGCTGCAGCAATACTGTTAACGGGAAGTGGAAAGGGTGACACCGTGTAATCCCTGTTTGAGATTATGTGCCACCAGGGCCATTTGAAAACGTTGATCAGCAATAGTGCATGGTTTGGAGTTACACCTGTCACCTCTCAAGTGTGGTCCATTCACAGTTTACACTGAAGGTACAGTAAAAGGTTACTGACTTTTCATTATGCTCTGGAAATATTTAACTAACAAGATCATTCCAGCATGCTGTCTTTTTTAGTCATTTTAAAGCATCTTGACTTCATCAACAATGCATGGAATAATGCCATCCTTGCGATAACATACTGGAAACACACAGTGAAGGTACAAAAGGAACATTACCTTTAAGATGTAACTAAAGTAATCCAGTAACTGTTACTACTCACAGTCACAGTCAGCAAAGACAATGCTTGGGTTTTTTCCACCGAGTTCTAGTGTAACTCTTTTCAGGTTGCTGTCACCCGCAGCCTTCTGGATGAGTTTCCCAACCTGGCAACCGATTACGACAATGTGGGACACGCAGTTACATTACAGTGAAAGAGTAAACACAAATAGGAGCAAAGGACACTTAAACACTAGAATAAAATGAAGGGAAGAGAAGAGAAGAGAAATAGAAGAGAAGAGAAGAGAAGAGAAGAGAAATAGAAGAGAAGAGAAGAGAAGAGAAGAGACACCTGCTCAATTTGCTATTCATTGCAATAGACACTCACATCAGTAGATCCGGTGAAGGCTACTTTGTCGATATCCATGTGGTGGGAAATGGCGCTGCCTGCTGTTCGACCATAACCTGGCACCACGTTCACCACTCCTGGAGGAAACCCAGCCTGAACACAGACACACGCAGTAAGAGACACATGTTCATCTTTAAATGAGACATAATCGAAGAGCAGTCTCTGTACTTTTATATGTAAGTTTATGGCTTTTGCCTTCATGGTCTTTTGATCTTGTATCATTGTTGGGGGGAAACAGTGATAATTCAAGTACCTCTTTGATGAGCGCAGCCATGTGAAGGGCTGATAATGGGGTCTGTTCTGCAGGTTTGATGACTACAGTGTTCCCACAGCACAGAGCAGGAGCAATTTTCCACGCGAACATCATCACTGGGAAGTTCCACTGTGGGCCAAAATGTATAGACATGTTTGACTTGCAACAACATGAGGAACTTGTAAGAGTATGATTAATATCTAATAAGCATTAGCAGGTACATGCAGAGGCAAAAAATATTCTGGATACTTAAACTACAACCTTTCTCATTACAATTCAGTGGAGAAACTAATGTCTACAGTAAACATCTGTTTACTAAACAAGTGTTTTGTCTTGTCTACTCACAGGAATGATCTGGCCACATACCCCAATGGGTTCATGGCGTGTGTAAGTAAAATACTCTCCATCTGAAAAAAATGCACAGTTAATTTATGATCACTTCAATCACTGAAACTGTGGCTTTTTTTTTATTAAAACAGAATTGTCCAACATGGCAACATCTATGATCTAAATTCATGATCATAGATGGTGAGCAATATTGAAAAAAGGGCAACTCACCTACGGGGATGGTTTTGCCTTGGATCTTGTCTGCCCAGCCACCATAATATCTCAAGGTTTTGACCGTGGCCATTAGATCTACAAAATATGCCATGAGAAATACTTTGCCAGAGTCCAGAGCCTCTAGTGTCTAGAAATAAAAAACAGTTGTTAATATAAAGCGTCATTACTTCATAAACCAGTTGAGTATGTGTGTATGCGTTTCTCACTGCCAGTAGTAGACGGTCTCTCTCTACTAAGTCGGCAAGTTTGTTAAGTAGTAGACCTCGGTCTGAGGCGTCCATGGATCGCCATGGAGACCCCATTTGGAAAGCAGCTCTGGCACTCCTCACTGCTTTGTCCACATCTTCCTACAAGAGGTTCAAGTTGAGGACGTGGTCACAAAACTCAAGTAAATTTTATTTATACCACATATCACAAATTTGTCGAAGGGTGTTACAATGTGTTCAGCATACAACATCTTGGTGACGTGTGATTTACTCACTGAGTCAGCCTCCTCCACTTCACACAGCAGCTTCCCTGTGGCGGGATCATACACAGGAATCTTTCTTCCGTTACAGGACTCGTGCCACTCGTTATTGATGAACAACTGAGATTCCAGAGGAGAATTAGAAAATGAATGATGCGCACATAAAAAAAATATTTAAGTACATTTCTTCTTCAAGTTTACACCCCCCCGGACTCCCTGCCCCGCTCGTTGTCTCAAAGCAGATCAAAGAGAGTCCTAAAAACATGGAGCAGTGCATCAGCTCTTCTGAGCCCAATAGAGTTAATAACTGTCTCCTTGTTTAGTGGGAGGCGTTTTGCCTGCATGCTCTGTCATCTTCTGCATGTCGTAAAGCTTGTAGAGCATTATCGGGTTATACCTTCAACATTCCCCTCATTCATCTTGTTTCATCTTTAGACTGAACCCATTAACAACAGGTTGATTGGCTGAAATACAAACCAGGTGATTACACTCAATCTGCCCTCCTGGGTATCAACATTTTATTTTTATCAATCTGTGACTCAAAATTCAAATTAGAAGACTTGACTTCCTGATGTAAAACATCTACGAGGATTTCTTTACATTTTATTTCTGTACACTTTGCCAGACTAAAAACTGAGAAAGCCAAACCCAACATATGACAACAGTGGTCAATTTCCACATTCTATTAAAATCACTAAATTCTGAGTCGATATTGGTAGATTATTTTGAATTCGGTGTACCCCATGCCTTTTAGTTATGAGCTTACTTGTCATCTAGGAATGAAGAAATCTGAACCAAACCGGAGCTCAGTTGTGGATCTTTCCTCACATTTGGCTCAGTCTTGATTGCTTTGGCTCTTCACTGTTGGGTGCAGCTTACCTGCGTGTACTGAATGGGGGGGTCTGGGATTGGCATGGGCAGGTCCTGCGTCTCAGGTCCGTCTACATTCTCTGGTTTCTGGTTCTGGTTTGGACCCTTGGGGTTGCACCCGTTATCGGACTGCTGCTGGTGGCCATTGTCGGGCTGAGAGTTCATGTTGGCATGCTTTCCTTCTGAAAAAGACACATAGAAGCCAGTGTCTACTTGAACTTGTGTGCATGCGTGTATATGTGTGTGTGTGTGTGTGTGTGTGTGTGTGTGTGTGTGTGTGTGTGTGTGTGTGTGTGTGTGTGTGCATGTGTATGTGTTTACCCATACACTGTACTGCATGTGTGTGTGGATCACTGAGTAAGAATAGTTCCTTTCGTTTTTCATCATAACCCTGTGCGCAAGTTGCCATCCCAACCCGCTGAATGGAAGCTGTGCCAAATGAGGCACTGGCATTGTCAGCAGGGTAACACCACGGGGTCAAGGGTTACGACTGGCACCGTAAAGTCGGGCTGGCGCTGAGCTGTGGACTGGACTGACCTCTTTTGGACAGAGAGGATCGAAGAACAGTAGAGTGTGCGCCTGGGAAAAAGGTGTGCTTCATCATATTTGCCAGAAAAGCTTTAATTCTTAATGGGCTCAACTGTGAGAAACAGTGAAGGGTTGCATGACAATAAAGACGTGATTAAGAATATTCCACCTTGCACGTCGAAGCATGTAAGGTGGAACAGACAACTACTGTTGCCTCTGCATACAACATGACCACATCATAGTATGTTGCTGATTAACGTAAGTTTCTTTCCCCTTTAATCAGGATAAACCAGTATTTAATTATCTTATTCACAGGTTAGGACATTTATAACAGTCCAGCACCATTCATATTGATTTAGCTTTAAGCTTTACACTCACCTGTCATCAGTTACTTCTTTTAAATGTTTTATTAGGCTTTGTACTTGAAGAAAATGATTGACATAATTGTTATTTAAAAAATGTGTTACGATGAACAACAACAGCGACAAAAAATTATAAATACAGTATGAATAATGTGCTGAATTTTGCCCTAGAGCTTATTATTATTATTATTATTATATATATATAAATTGTCTTTTCACCAGAACTAACTACACACACATCATAATGTAATACAACATAAGAAAAGAGAGAAAAACATTATAATGCAATTTAAAATAGAACGCTTATTAAAGGAAATAAAAAAGTTAAGAATGGAGCAATAAAATGGTATTAAAGTATAGGTTCAGTCAAAAGCACATAGAGAACATAACATTTATTTTTTAAACTTGGATTAGAAGGTGGTAAAATATACTCTGGAGATTTGTTCAAGCTTTGTGGCGCACACTAACTAAATGCTGCTTCAAAATGTTTAGTTTGCACGGATCTTTTGAGAAAAAACTTTTATTTCCACTACCAAATATAATACCGTAAATTGAAAGTTGTAATAACGTCATAATTATAAGTGTTTCGTACCTGTGGTAGATGCCGATGAGGTGTCTCTAGTCTGCTGGTTTCCTGCTCCGATGACAGGCATGTTGCAGCTGTCTGCCTCCTCACAGTCAGTGGACCGGAGACCCGCCGAGCAGCTTTATATACGTCACGTTTCCCGTCGCACCGGGAGTCCTCGGTCCTCTGCTGGTCCCAATGCACGTGCTAATCACCGTTCAAACGGAACCAATTACCTCACGTCCTCGCGTAGCAGGCGCGCGCACGTTTAGTTTCTGAAGCGCATGCCATTAGCTATAGGCTAGTGCAGGGGAAGTAGTTTTAATTTTAATCGAACATTGTCTTTATTGTTCATTTACATTTTTTTGTATAGTTAATGTAGGCTACCATAAGCAGTCAGGGAATTAATTATTAAGCTAATTACTAGTTTTAAGATGGTCCAACTTTATGAAGTAGCCTATGCCTCTTGTGCATTATGGTTGGTGTAACATTTTCAAGTTTTGGCGACTTTTCATTGGTTAATTAAATCTGTCTCTTCTTAAGGTGAAACACATGTTGTCCCCATAGATATAGATGACAAACGTCTAATGAACTATTGACCGAGTCTGATCAAAACACAAATACCAAACAAACGTTTTACTGTGTAGAGCTAAGTTGAAGCATACAAAAAGCTGCTTTTAGTTTGCTTGTTGCGTTGCTGCTATTGCTTCATTGCATCGCGTGTCAGCACGCCGCAGAGGAAAGGTCCACGAGCTACAAGACAGCAAACATAATTGGGAAGATGTTTGCTTTGATAAGGGGCCTCCTGCTGCTTCACTGTCTCCCAGGAACAATGTGGTCGCATAACTTTGTCTGGTGCGCCTATTTTAATCTTGGCTGTCTGGAAATACACACATCCGTATGAGAATTATCCCCGGGGACAACAAGGTCTTTGTAATTAAACCTTGTCAAATAATGAAAAGATCAGCAGAATTGTACATGGTGTTGCAAAACACAGTAGAAACCATCTTCCCATGATGTATAGCTCTATTTTGTCAAACAGATGACTATGAAGGCGATGGAGTTTGGGTTAGTTATACAGTAAGTTGTGAAAACTGGAGCATTAAGAAATTATTTATCCACGTTCTGCTTGCTCGTGCATGTGAGTTTTATGCTTAGATAACTGGTATTCATTTTTGATCAAAACGTACAGCATCATTGTCACAGAGGACATAGGAGTCTTTCTAGTTCAGCCACATGTTTATCAGGTGCACACCCTCATTTAAAGTTTTTGGCATTATGTGTGTGTGGGGGTGTTAGGGCTATAACACTCTTGGTTTCATGTTTAATATGAGCAACACATTCTCCTTCTAGACACTTCTCCATCTAATCTGGCTCCACAGAGTCAGTGTGTGTCTCGGCTCAGTCTGCCAGGTCCGGACCGCCTCAGCCTGCAGAGGACGTGGACCACCAGGTCAAAGGAGCTGTCGCTCGGCCTGACAGCACCGGGTGTCCCACAGTTGAGCTTGAGCTAAATTGACGGTTCGATGGAGAGTGATTAAGAGAGGAGAAAAAAAGGAATGAAAGATGGAAAGTGAGAGAACTGGGGAGGAGGATGCAATACAGGCAGGATTAGGGGGATGAAGGCAGTAGAGAGAAGGTGGGCAAAAGAGTGAGGAGAGAAGCATAGGAGATATTGAGCTTGAAGAAAAGGGAGAAATGTTATAGCTTTGATAACGAAAGTAGAGGCCACAAGTCAAATATTATAAGCTAAAATATAAAGAATGAAAGATGCTAAAATGAAAGGGAAATAAATCTCTCAGGTACCTTTGGCAGATGTTTATATTGTAACAAAAGTTTGAACTTAAAAACTATGACAATCTGTTTTCATAGTGGAACTACACACAATTGCCATGTGTAACCAGCAGCTGCATGAACAGTGTAGTTTTGAAAGGTGAAGCTTTTTAATAATCTTGTATTGGTTTAGGGTGTAAGAGAGGTTTAGATTCAGCTTTCATTTTTAAATCGTCCTATGTGATGTTGCATTGGACTTTAATACATTGTTAGACGTTCTTGCGATTTTGTCCACACTTTCTGAAGTGTTGTGGTTGTGATGATATGTATGGGAATTTGACTGATACCTGAAGCCTGAAAGCACTGACCTCAGTCCAAACCATACGGGACATGAAGTCGATCGAAGAGGACGGAGAGCACCCTCTTGTGACACATTACAGAGATTACATTCTCTATAAAAAAAGCTCTGTGAGGAAGGAAGTACTCAGATCCTTCACTTAAGTAAAAGTACTAATATCACAAATTTTCATTCTCTACAAGTAAAAGTCCTTCGTTCAAACTGAAAATATTTGTTATTGGTGGATGTTCATGGCACATTTTCAGGGTACTCTTCTAGAAAGTTTATTTATTTAGCTTATTTCCATCCTTATCCGTATTTCACATTTTATAACATGACATAATACTTTTTACAAACTGCAACAAACACAATTCAACTTTGTGATGGACCGAGGGAACAGGAGAGGAGGGGCTCTTGTTGTGAATGGGTACGGTCTGTGGTCAGTTGCGGTCACTGGCTGGTCGGGACGGACTCGTCCTTCACCCCGAGCCAAGTTTCTCGCCCTGTGTGCCTCTCCATTGTCAGCAGGCAGCAGCTCCCTCTGCAGGGGGCCTGTCGCCGTTGAATGGGACGTTCCGTACTGTGAGCTACTCTCACCAAAAAGTTCCAGGAGGATCAGATCTTAAACTTCTGCCCGGCAGTATTTTGGTCTCTACTCTGCCCTCGACATTTTTTTTACACCAAAGTTACAGAGGAACTGCATGGTGAGTTTTCTATCAAAATTGTTTGCCATATTTCTTGTTTTTTTTATTCTTCTTTTGATTTTGGTCCTCTTCTTTCTTTTATAGACACATTTTTACCCTCTAGCTGTATCTTTTTAACAGTATTCCCCCTCTCTTTTAGAATTTAGAGTTTACCTGGCAAGATGAGACTGCCATTTGGGATGTTGCCCATCAAGGAGAACCCTTGTGCCTCTCTGTCTAGTGTCACAGTTGCTCTGTGCCTTCTCACCCTCCTCCTGATGGCCCTCAGGGGCCGAAAGAGCCACCACCACAATTCCCAATTGGACTACACAAAATATCCCCCTCCTCCCGGCCCCATGCCGTGGCCCCTTGTCGGCAATCTGCTCCAAATGGGCGACCAGATTCATCTTTCTCTAACCAGCTTGAGGCTCCAGTACGGTGATGTTTTCAAGGTATATACAGTAAAATGTGTTGAAAAGTTGTAGCCGGACAGATGATTGAGTATTTATTTCTTCTATCCTTTGTTCATTCCTTCTCTCTAGATACGTCTGGGCTCTTTAACTGTTGTCGTCCTGAGTGGATACACCACTATCAGACAAGCGCTGGTTCGCCAGGGAGAAGCTTTTGCCGGACGACCTGATCTATTCACTTTTTCTGCCGTAGCCAATGGGACCAGTATGACCTTCAGTGAAAAGTATGGACCGGCCTGGATGCTCCATAAGAAGCTGTGCAAGAATGCCCTCAGGTCTTTCTCCCAGGCGGAGCCCAGAGGGTCTGGTGCCACTTGCCTGCTGGAGGAGCATGTCTGTGCTGAGGCAGCTGAGATGGTGGCGGTGATGCGGGAACAGGCTGCTGCTAAAGGGGAAATGGGCCACAATATGAAGGGTATAGATCCGGTGATGCCCCTGGTAACCTCAGTGGCAAATGTCGTCTGTGCCCTCTGTTTTGGGAAAAGGTACGATTACAATGATAAGGAGTTCCTCACTATAGTTCACATCAACAACGAGGTCCTGAGGATCTTTGCAGCAGGGAACCTGGCTGATTTTTTCCCTGTGTTTCGCTACTTTCCGAGTCCATCTCTGAGGAAGATGGTCCAGCACATCCACAGGATGAACGGATTCATGGAGCGTAGCATCGAGGAACACATCAACACCTTTGATAAAGTAAGGAGGCTGGCTGATACACTTGAAGGCCATTATTTAGTTGAAATGTAAATACATTGCAAAAGGAAATTCAGAATTACACACTGACGCATTACAGAACAATCAAGCATTGCTATTTTGCAGGATGAGGTTGTGTTTCAATTCTACACCTGCAATGTTGATTAGTTACTGCAAAAAAAAAAAAAAAAGTAAAATATAAGAAGAAATCACAATTTCAGGGTTTTTAAGGACGTGCAATGCTAATACATGTTTCAAAGAAGGGGACAAAAGTCTCACGTGTCTACCACGACCAAGCCACCACAATGATTTTTTAAATATCTTAACAAGGTATTAAAAATGACAAACAGATCACCAGTGTATATAATCTTAACAAGTCTATTCCACAGTGACCACAAGATACATACAAAATATTTTCAGTACAGCTAAATTTGGTGGATGCCGATTCTGTAAGTATTGTTTTCTTCATATCATTCCACTAATTTGCTGTCCACTACTTAATCTGACATCACACTGATACAGTAGTAGCTGTGAGTGCAACTGTAGCCAAAAAAATAACAAACAAGTTCCCTGGGAGGGACCTTTGTTCTTGTGCAGAGTGACTAAAATTTTCGCACGCACTCTAATTAGGAATTAGCATTCCACTGGAAGACACGCGTCATACCATAACTGATGTCTCTTCCCTAATTATTGCTTTAAAAACTTTGAACATCTATATCTGCATCATAATGAATCACCCTATAGTTAATACAATGTGAAAGGTCCAGTCATGGCATATGTGTGTGTGATTGCAGAACTGTATCCGGGACATTACGGACGCTCTGATTGCACTTTGTGAGGACAGAGAGGAAAATAAGGATACGTCTGTGCTCTCCAACTCTCAGATAATTCACACTGTCATAGACATCTTTGGAGCAGGTTAGCCACAACGGAGGTTTCACTTATATTATCACCACTAATGACATTAAATTGATCATATTGATAATGATGATTACCCTCTTTACACTGCAGTTGTGTTTTTTGGTAATTTTCTAAAGGATTCGACACCATCATTGCTGGTTTGCAGTGGAGCCTGTTGTACTTGATCAAGTATCCTGACATCCAGGACAGAATACACCAGGAGATAGGTACTGTCTCTCCTTTTTCTTTTTATACCAATATTAATCTTCACTAGAAAGGGAGCCAGAAAACTCTAACTGGCACATTCAATTCAGTTATTGCGTGAGTCTTATCTAAAGAGAAAGAATTCATGCTATGCTGAATAGCGAGGGCCCGTCCAGCATTCTGGTCTTATGAATGACTCATTCTCATTGTCCAGAAATAGAAGGTCGCTCATTAACGATTAACACTAATGAGCTAAGGAATGTTGCTGGCGGTTTATTATTGATCTGCCAAAACTGCTAAATTTAGAGTATAAGTTGATGCACATAATATTTGAGATATGAAATAGATCCAGAGTGGATAGCTCTTATCTGTTAAGAAAATATTCCAAAAAATGTGTTTTTTAGAATACAAACAGGTGGGAATGCATCTCTTTGTAACACATTTATCGTTGGCACACGTGTAGACAAGCATATGATGCTGTTTATTAGGACTTAATAAAAACAATGAAATAAAATCCAACAATGACCGACCCCAGGGACCTTCCAACAACCCGAAAGCCACCAGAGAAACTCAAAAGATTGGTCCAATTTGCTGACGCCAGAGCTACTTTTGAAGTGGGTTGACAGAACTGGTGCTGTTCTGAGGCACGTTGCATTTTCTCAGAGAGAGAGAGAGAGAGAGAGAGAGAGAGAGAGAGAGAGAGAGAGAGAGGGAGAGATACAGAGAAAGGGAGAGAGACAGAGGGAGAGAGAGAGAGAGAGAGAGACAGACAGAGAGAGGGAGACACTAAGAGGAGACGGGATGAATCAGAGAGGGAGGCACAAACAACCAGAGAAAGAAAAGAAAGGTTAGAGAGTTGTTCCACACCGATACAAAGGCGGTAACACGCAAGGCACACTATGTGAACACACATAGTTAGAAAATTATTCACTTACTCATCACTTCAATTAGTTGCAACTTAAGACAATTAACTGTGAAGCTTTTATTCTACTGTTTACAGTAAAGCTCACCCCTCTACTGGAAACCTTATTAGTGATCAAGCAAGGGCAACATTTTTTATAAATTTGAAAGATGAGCATACTTTATGTGATTGTAATTATTTGGGAAGGGCATGTTAAAAACTCAAAACATTCAACACATCTCAGTGCCTTTATCCAAGTGCATCCCAATTTTACAAACAGGTTGAA
Organism: Ophiodon elongatus; assembly: GCA_016806645.1. Lineage (NCBI taxonomy): Eukaryota > Metazoa > Chordata > Actinopteri > Perciformes > Hexagrammidae > Ophiodon > Ophiodon elongatus. The sequence continues at coordinate 2,608,247 of JACSYO010002128.1, forward strand.
GTCTAGGAGGAAAAGTAATGATGATGCAGTTATATCATAAAGCTATTATACAGCTAAAGAATTATTTGATGACATTGCAGATCCAAACTTCAAGGGCTCTCCAGGACAAACACTCAAAAAATCACCTAAATTAGTCCAGAAAACTCTGGAATTGTAAAATAGCTTCCCAGTTTTCTGAAACATCTAAATGTTTTTTTTTCCTCTTTCATAGACGACCACATTGGAACAGCCAGACTGCCCATGTTTTCAGATAAGCCCAAGATGCCTTTCACAGAGGCGTTCATTTATGAAGTGTTTCGCCATGCTTCATACGTCCCTTTCACCATTCCTCACTGGTAAGACAGTAGTTTTGTTTTCAGTACATTCATGTTTACAGTTGTATGTATTGTTAAAACTTAACTCTGTTTTTCTCTTCTTCAGTACAACGAGAAACACCACCCTGAATGGATACTTTATTCCCAAAGATACATGTGTCTTCATTAACCAGTATCAAGTCAATCATGATCTGTGAGTAGCTACACATTTGACAATGTTAGTGTATTAGTAAAGAGTGAAGTTATTCACACCTTCTTTTCAGTTGAGGAGAATGTGTTTTTCTGTTTTATTGCTTCATTGACCTTCATGTTTTTTCACTCCGTCCTAGCGATCTTTGGGGTGACCCGGACATATTTCGTCCTGAACGTTTCCTGGGTTCCTCGGGACTCCTCAACAAGGACCTGACGGAGAAGGTTCTCATCTTCGGCATGGGGAAGAGACGCTGTCTCGGGGATGGATTTGCACGTTTGGAGATGTTTGTGTTTCTCACTACGCTGCTCCACGGGCTGCGGATTGAAAATGTTCCAGGTCAAGAGCTGGACTTCAGCACCGATTTTGGTCTGACTATGAAACCGCGTCCGTACAGGATTATCATTTCCTCAAGGTTTTAGACCAAATTATGTTATGTGTGGATGTTTTGGAACATCACCACACACAATCTTGTTATTGTTTTTGTTAGTCACCATATTTGGCTAACCTAATAATGCCACAGAGATACAGTTCCTCTTATATTACTGCTCTCAGACTGGAGTTTCTTCTTGGAAAATGTGGTCAAGTCCACACATAACAACAAAAGGGAAATATACTGTATGTACAAAATGTTTCTAATAGCTGGACACTAACTTCATGTTTGTATTGAACACAATATTGAAGACGATGGAGGGTCATTCAAAGTCCTTCTGTGCCTGTACTTTCTAAAGGGTAGAGTCCCTTTAAAAATCCCACATTCAAAATTAAGATGAAAACAGACCCTCATTAAAAGCCTTTATCTGAAGTTATTAGTTACAGTTAACGTCTGAGGGAGGGAGAGAGATGGTGTTTCAGATTGATGGTTAGCGCTTCAGGCCTCAAACTGTGTTCAGGCAGGGTTCATCCACATTCTTGTCAGCCCTCTCCTCCTCCTCCTCCTCCTCCTCCTGCTCGCTTCAACTTCTCTCCTATCACCTCCTCATCAGTTCCTTTAATGTCCTCATCCCCCTCATGTTCTCTTCTTCTTCTTCTTCTTCCTGTCCTTATTCCTCTTCTCTAGCTTCTCCTCCTCTTTTATCGTATCTTCAAAGCAAACACTGTTGAGCTAAGTGCTCAAATCTCCAAAGTCTCACCCAGTAGCTCTCTGAGGAATTACGCAAATATATATATTAAGACATAGTTCACCATCTTTTTGAACATCCTCCCCCTCGCCCATCAGTACTGTGACCTCCTACACACTCTGATTAGAGGCAGTCCCAGACATCTTTTAGGGTGGTAAAGAGGACAGCAGAGTGTGAAATCAGGCATTTCTCATTTCATGAGCTAAATGTAAAGAAGCATGGCCATATGGACAAAAGAGGAGTTGGCCAGAATTAGTCATCCTTAAATGGAAAGTTTGAAAGCTGTGTTCATCAAAGTGTTATCTCTTTTCAACTTTTATGAATGCAGGGAAAGCCTACTGAGGCCTTGTGTTCTTTTCCAGTTTCACCTGTAAACTTCATTTTACAGACTCTCAGACGCCATTGAGTTGTTACACTTGTACAATAGGAGGTTAAGTCCGTCCTCGGGCTTCAAACTGGCAGCCGGCTGGCCATAGCGTTTCACCAACCATGAAGACGGCCAGGAATGATTTTAAAAATGTAATTCAATGCAGAAACATGTCTTGCTTATTCTTACATTGGTGTTTCAGTTTCACTGTGTTTGTGTGTGTGTGTGTGTGTGCAGAGTTAAACATTCAGAGGCTGTTTTCACGTTCAAATTTCTCTGTGCACACCTAAAATGTCAGTTGAACATGTGTAGAGACAAGCATGAGGAAATATGCAAATTACACATCTTGTGTCTAGAAGTTAAACTTTTTAAATAAAAATATATTTGCATATTGCGTATTTATGAATTCTGGATTTTTTTCATTTAGTGAAAAGGAATGGTAGTAATTTTAAAACATGTCTGATGAGGATCATCAAAAATAGTTTGTCAAAGTTTGACAAATCAAGTGAGGAATAGTGTTTATTATTCTTGTGTTTATGCCACTGCAGAGAATACTGGTTCAGTGGTCATTACACAAATTAATAAATATTTACTTTAGCAGAATAGACACATTTCTTTGGTCCAGAGTGTTTGTGGTTTTGAGTGAAATGTCTCAAAAACTGATGTCTTTTTTTGGAAAATAATAGAATAAGTGTCTCTTGTTAAGAACAGAAGTACTAAAATATACAAATATTGTCACGTAAAACTGTATTTTGAATATCAACTTCTCACAATATCTTGGGGAATATCATACCATCTGAAGTATATTTATAACTTGAAAATCAAAAGGGAAATTATCAATACATTCTGTGTTGCTGTAGCAGTATTTTTTTTAAGCCAAATATGTAATATTAGAGTTCTTATTGTAGAAGTACTGTAACTCTAGTGTCCTCATTTACTGTATTAAAGGCATCATTTACAGTTTGTCTGTGTGTGGTCATGTATACAAACCATTTACAGTGGTGAATTTGTTTGTGTAGATTAATTACCCAAACAAACTAAGAGGATGAGACCTCGGCCCTCTCATCAACCCTGATCCCCTCTCCATGTACTCTCTGTGTCTTTGTCTCTCACTTTGTTCTAGTCCACAGCGCTCACAGTAGGATTTCAACTATGGCCGTCTTTATAGAATAACAAATCACAGTGAACATGTGCTGACTGGCCGCTGATCTAAAGCAGCCAATAAAACCCAGCACGCACAGCAAGGAATCATGGCTCTAACGTGGCGTAACACAGAGAAGCACTTGTTGGGCATGTGGGGATTAAACAATAATGAACAATTAAGATTGGACCCAATTGCAGACAAAAGATGGTGTTCATATAGAAAGTGGTATCCCCCATCAGCGCTGACATGCCACCCTGCCAAATATTTCAGTTTGAAGCCTCGACTCTGCTGTTTTAGTCTGAGCCAAGGCCTAGAGTGAGACAAAAACAAGCCAATGAACAGTGATGATCTCTATATAACTCCTCAGCTCAAGTATTGCTTCTCCACAAAGCCACCTCAAGTACCATATAAACAAAGAAAGGGAAAGAAAACATTGGAGGACTAGTTCATTTGATTTATTAACACCTGCAAATCTAAAAAATCTGCTATTTTCCCCTTAATACAGGTGTCTTTACCTTATGCAATAAAGCTCTAATTTTAGTAAACCTGCTGCCCGTCTGGAAAAAGAAAACAGGACAGACCCTTTGCGTGATTGAGTGTCAATTCCCAGCCATGGGATATGACCCCATAATAGTATTGTAATAGGAACAGGTCATGGGCCCTGAAGATGTAACCTCTCTAATGGGCTACAAACTCGTTGCCTTTCCCCACATACAATAGGAGGGCTAACTGAATGACCAACTGACTTCCTATTTGCCTCTTGAGTTACACATGGGGCCCTGTATTGTGGGGGCCTCATTCTATAGACCCAGGCAAGCAGCACACATTAACAAACTGCACGCAAGACCCCTGAATGCAACTGTCAGCAGCCCAATAGTGATGTCGGCTGTTCAGAAGGGCAACTATTATTCAACAGTTTACACCACAAGCATCCCCTTTCCAGCCCACACTCTGTTCATATGCAAGCAGTCCTAAAGTCTATGGCTCTGATGAGGATATTCTAACCTATATAGATATTAATGTGTGAACTGGATTCATTGAGCCATCACCATCTTTCAAATTTTTATCGGACATCCTATGGATTATATCCATAGAACCAGCACCTAAGGGTTCATTCAGTCATCACCAGTCAACACCTATTTTATATCACCCATCCCTCCACGTGACGATATTAAACACTTAAATGACACACAGACCACTCAAGAAATCCCAGTTAAACACTTTAATCCACTATTGTACACAGAAAACTCAAATGTCCTCCTCTTCCACTGTTTGTCCCGACCTCAGCTTCATGATCACCTGTCAGACACAGAAATGGATAAACAAAACAGAAATATTTTCGAGTGACTGTTTGTTTCAATGTGGCCATCAAATAAGTTGTGTTTTCTTCTCCATATAGATTCATGTTTTGAAACACATCCCAGTGACACACACCTCTTTCAGCTGGGCAATCTCTTTGCTTTCCACGTGTCTCTGGGCATTGTTGGTTATGGCCTTCACTCTTGTTGCGTAACTGGAAGGTTCAGGAAGTTCAGGGTTTATTTAAGAGTTTGCTAGCATTAAGATAACAAAAAAAGATGAATCTCTATTTGTCTCTTACATGAGAGATGTGAGCGTCTCATCAAGGTTGCATTCTGAAGGAGAGATGTTCACGATCATGAGGGTCTTGGCATTTCCACCCAGGGAGTCCTGCATCACCTGAGAGGGATGAAAAACACAGGTCAGATTTGGCTGAGCTGCATGTCCACATTACAGTCCATGAACACACATGAGAAGCTCTTTGTTCATTAATACAGTTTTTATAATTTGTGTCTGATGTCAACAACGTTTGATTTCATTCAAAATCCAAAGTATACTGCTTTTATTTTATTACCTGTGTCAGCTTGCTATTCCTGTATGGCACATGGGGCAGCTCAGCAGACAAGGCTGAGATCACATCACCCAGGGCACTCAGAGACTTGTTAATGGAGTTAGCCTCCTGCATAGGAGAGTAGAGGAGTATTTAAAGAGGCCATGAGGAACATCTGATACTTTCAATTATCCTTACAATCCCTTGATGGTGCAATCACCATACGAGCAAACCTTTAGCTGGTGGTCCTTGGCACCAGTCTTAGCTGCTCTCTCACTGCCTGCCAGGTCCACGAGGCTAAGCTTCCCGGTGCTCACACTCCCATTGGTCAGACTCCTGCTCTCCACCATGATGCAAACGATGAGATGGGAGCGGGAACTCTCCACATTCATCTCTTGGGAAACATACACAATATAAAAGGCTCTGAATTATGGGTTACACTGTGGCTGAAAATATGAATATATTTTTTATTATTGATTATCATTTAGATTAATTAATTGTTTTGTGGAAAGTGCTTACATAACAATCATAAGATTACAATTTCCCAGAGTCCAAGGTGATGAGTTCAAATTGCTTATTTTGTCTGGCTAAAAGTCAGAAATCCAAAAAAAATTCAATTTAAAAATCATATGAAACAGAAAATGTAGCAGATCTGAGAAAGATTTAAATTATCAAATGATTGTAATTAATAATTTAATTGTTCAGATCTAGTCAAGTTGTTTATGATGAAAGATGGAAGAAAACATGATTATGTAACAAATACAAAACATGATTTAAATAAAATCAATATATATTTATAAAAATCAATACAACACTACTATTGTTCATTATTTATTGCCATCCTTGCCATAGTTCTTAGCGCTGGTAGGCGAACTTGACAAGGGCAGCGAAATATGGGACAACAGGCAAACTCGCGGAGTAACCAGTAGCAGAAACTACTGCGCTGAGGGACGTGTCAATCACACTACACCTGCAGCAGCGTCCCGCCCCCAGCTCTCTCTCAAAGGTAGGCTAGTCTACTGACACCAAGTCTGATTGTTTTCAAGAAAAAAAGAAAAAAGAAATGCAAAGTGTGAATAAGGACATGCCGCATGTCTAAATGACCGAAATCATCTGAATTATCTGATTTGATAGAGAGGTCAGAAACCGAGGGATTTGTTGTTAAGATATATTGAGCCCGAGAGTCTTAGCAAAAATGTCGGCGTGTCTTTAAGTCTGGTAATGTTACCACGACTTACCACGTTGTTTCCAGACTTACCACATTGTTTCAAAAGAGAAGAGGCAGCAGATGTGAAAAGGTAGGCTTTATTTGATCTCTGGTTGCTGGTGAAGTGGCTGATGAACCTTGCTTGCACATATTACAAGTGTGTGTGTGAGAGTTTGACGCACATAAGAAAGTAGTACAGGAGAGATAAGAAAAATATTTACTTTGAGGGGATGAAATTGGAAAATTTGGAGAAAAGCTATTCATGATGCTGTCAAGACTACTGTAAATAATTGGAACCAGTTTATTGTAGTTATTCTGCAGATGTTGTTTATGTGGAGCAGCATATTGTTGACCCTGTGAGCACACTAGTGTAGCTATTTGTATTATGGGTACTGAATATTGGTGTTAGTGTGTTCTTGCTGGTATGTTATGTACGTGGCAGATGGAGGCATTATTAATGCAGAAGTGCATGCCCCGGTCATCGAAGTGCCTAAAATAATCTAAGTGTGTCTTTTATTAGTTATAAATAATCTTGTAGTTCTTAGTGCTCCCTATTATAAAACAGTATGTGCATCCTGTCATAACTCTGATGACCTGAGTGCATCTGTAAAACAAAGGGTCTCCTCTTCCTACAGGATGCTGATTCACAGTTTGGCTGCTCGGCCACTCACCGCCCAGTCCAGTAATGATGTACCTAGCTGCCGCCCCGTCACACTGACTGTAACTAACACGATTAATCCAAACCATTTAGCAGGGCCCTGTTTGAACTTGGCAGCATGGCACGGTATAGAGGACTCACTGGTGGCAGAGATGTGTCTGTTGGCGCAGGCCTGCTGGAACAGAGCGTAGAGCTCCTGGGCACTGGAGGCCTCTTTTGTCTCTGCTCCTTGGGCAAACACAACCCCTTTTCTGTTCCTCTTGATCTCCACCCGCCTGGCCTGGCCATGGGACTGGGGCTGTGCCTGGGCCTCACCAGCCGGGCTCACAAAGAGGTCCTGCAGTCTGTCGCTGTACAGCTCCAGCATATAGGCCGAAACCTGAGGTAAGGGATGAAGAAGTAGAGGAAGGAGGGAGTACAGGGCCACAGAGGAAGAAAGTTGCAATTAGTCTAAGATCTTTCCCATCTCCCAGATAAGATCTAATACTTTGGTGACTGTTACCTTGAAGTCGAATTTGGTGCTGCTCTCCTGTATCATATCAAATATGGCATTAAAAGATCTTGGCATAATCCCGGGGTTCTTCTGTTCCTTGTCCCCCACCATGGTGAAGGTCTTCCCTGAACCCGTCTGGCCATATGCAAAGATACAGACGTTGTAACCATCGATAGCTGACTGGATCAGCCTGTGGGGGAAAACCCATCCTAAACAGCAGTGGCATTTAAACATTTAAACGTCTGTACTTTGATCACAGGCTCTCAGATGGCTCCCTCTGTGTTTTATCTTTATATTTATGTGACTTAAATAACTGTTTTGATTTGTACAAAACTATATAGTATTGGAAAAACTACTTTTTCAATGTTATGTGGTGTAAAAGATGCATATTTGGGCCAATTATATGTGTTATGTTACATTTGTGGATATAGTGTATTGGTCCGTGATTAGGAAGCATAATCCCCCTCACCTGTTGGTGTCATGAAACAAGTCTTCCTGAGAGGCTTCAGCACCGAACACCATGTCAAACTGAAACTCCCTCGGCCCGCGAGGTGTTTCCACGGTGACGGAGTAATCATCTATTTTCTCCACAACAAGGGTTCCACCCAGCGCAACATCTGTTCGGTTCACTGGTCGAATCCGACAAAACACTCTGATTTTACCTAAAAACAAAATAAGTTAAAAAGTGAGGGTTAAACTGAAACAAATTTCATACATAAATATTTAATGCTGGCAAATGTGTACCTTTCATGTCTTCCACCATGTTGTAGTACTTCTTCCTCATTGTCCTTTCTGAAGTGTAGTTCTCAATCATTTTCTTTTTCTCGTCTTTAACTTGCTTGAGCTTGACAGAAGAGCATGACCACACACAGCTTTGATACTGGGGAATTGATGTAAAATATGTGTCTACAAAACTATAGAAACGTAAATGTATGTGCTACAATGTAATCAAGTTGTGAATTCACAGACAATAATGAATCCAGTGTATGACAGCTGAATGCACTCAAACCATTACATAACAGCTGCATGCTTAATATGTTTAATGCTTCAACAGCCCATGTAACTTATGTCACATCCTGAGTTGTGATGGTATATCAAATTCATTTTGACCTATGGGATTAAAGACCAACCTGATCCTGCAGCAAGAGAAGTTGCTGACCAACACTCTTCACTCCCTCTGTGGTTCCTATTGTCCCTCGGCCCAAGATGTCCTCCAGTTCTGAGACAGCGTCGGAATCTGAGCAAAACAGACATTAAAACCACTGATATAAGAGATGCACCGGTGAGTCAATTGTAGTGCAGACACCGAATCATATGTTGTACAGCAAGACTGATGTACATGAAAGTGACCGGCTTTTGAAGATTCAAGTATAACAGTGAATGATAAAAAAGACTGGAATGCATATGATTCCAATGTAATCATTAATTTACAGTTGGCTGCAGTCAACATGTTTATTTCTGGTATTCATTTACCATTTGTTACAGGACTTTCACCGGTTTTAATGCAGTCCAAAGCCAACTGAGAGACCTCGTACCCCCTCACTGTTTCTCGTAGTAAAGATACACTTGACTCATATTCATCTAACCTGAGAAGTGGAAGAAAAACATCGAAATTATTATTATATTTCAGACGATAAAAGGAAGGCATTGGCTCAATTTAACCTGCCACTTTTATATTGACACTACCTGTGGCTATTAAAACAAATAAGAAGTAATTTTTTAGTTTATATTGTCAAACTGTTTTAACGATCTCTAACCCATCTTGGTCAGTGGTCTCTCTGTCATTACTGTCTTCTTTGGCCATCTGCAGACGGTCCAGTTTGTCTCTGGCTTCGACCAGAGGGACCCGATTCTCCTCAATCATCAGGTCCAAAAGAGCTCTGGTCTCATCCACTGCACTGCAGATAGCATGAGCCTAGACAACAAAACAAAGTGGTATGAATACAACAAAGTCATAAAATCAAGGTGATGTCTAAGAAAACAGAATGCCGCCAGGGAAAACAGGGAATGTCATGTTTAAAGTAATTTGATACACTGGTAGTTAGCAGTTGGTTTATAGGCTACATAGTTAAACCGCACCTTGTGTATGACGGTGGGAAGCAGAACGCTGCAGGGCGGCTGAGGGACAGGAGGAATGGGGCTCTTCTCTGCCTCCAGCAGCTCAGTGATCTCCCTCTCCCTCTGGTACAGACTCTCTTTCAGCTCCTCCAGACGGGCTTTAGCCCCCTCCAGTGGCCGATCTGACTCATTGCAGGCCTTCTGATAGAACCCACATCACAACAACATTTTGTCATGCAGACATTTGATACATCCACCCCTAAAACTTCCCTATCAGACAGTTTGCCTGTCTTTGTAATGTGACCATTTTCTACATATTGTTCCTCTGAAGGTGTCTCAGAAGTTGTTTTTTTTTGTTGGATGCTTTGCTGATATGTTTATAATCTTAGATCATGCACTTCAGATATGATCAGCAGACTGCCTTTGTAACTGATTCCAACCCACCAAAGTCTGTTGTTGATCTGGAAATCCTGTGTTCTCTGAGCTTTCACCTTCCTCAGTGACTTCCTGCTGCGCCTGTGATGATGCCCTCAACATTTCTTGGACTTTCCCTACTTCCTGTCTGGCCATTTGTAGCTCCTGCAGTGCTGCTCAGTGTCACAGGGTGTTAGTAAAGGTGTGCTATGCAAAGGTCAGTGATTTTGGAGACATACATATTAATTAATGCATGCAGACTCACTGGAGGCCTGGTGGCTGTGCAGGACATCCAGCCTGTTGGAGAACAATTCCAGCATTTTGCTCTGAAAGAAAGACCAGAACAACGTTGGTCCAATAATTCAATTCTGCAATGACGTTGAAAAAAAAAAGTTGCCTGTTATACTCAAATACGGCCACAAGGATGTGCTCCAGTTCAGAGGAACACAGTTTCTGAAGCCTGACAGATTTCTACGCAACCTTTTCTCTATGCCACTGCAGGCCCTCCTCTTTACTCCTTCTTCTCTCAGCTCTCTGCTCCTCCAGCAGCTGCTCGTTCTGTGCAGTCAAGGTCTGCAGGAAAAAGGACCAGGCAAAGAGAAGCATACATAAATATATACATAAAGCTACAAAGTGTGGAGAAGAGATTTGAGTTTTTGACTGTATTTTTTAACTTTACCACTAGTGAGAACAAAGTGTGCTACATGAGAGTTGCAGGGGAGTGAGCCAGGTAATAAGGAAGAACATGGGAAAGGGAATTGGTTGGGTTTGATATAATAGGGACACTTTGGTAAAAGGTACTCAGGGAGGGATGGGTTGACTATCACTGACCGCAACGCTCCTCTCCCAGTCAGCATTCTTTTTCTCCACCTTCTCCTGGTAGAGGTCCAGGATTCTCTTCAGAGTGTTCATCTTGCTCTGGTGGTTTGATCGGATCCTCTGCACGGTCCACTCCTGATCACACAATAACATTTGCATCACTGTTGCAGTGTGTTGGGGCCCTTTTTCTCACACACACCCCTCCTCACCTGCTTCTCTCGCACTGTGGCCTGAAAGTTCTCCTCCAGCTCCTGCACCATTTCCAGGTGTCTTCTCTTCATTGCTTCCATGTCCTCGGCTATCTGTTTTGGGTTTTGTAGGAGACACACAAACACCTCAGATACATGAAATAGTATCCTGGTTGCGTTGCATATACTGATCTAATGCCTTCCAGGGCCACACACCAGCAGCATCAGGGCAGCCATGTGAGGGTGAAGAAAGAACACAACACAGTGTCTGACAGTGACTTCATTGTGTGTCTGCATGCCCTCTCACTGAACAACTGGACACAGCTCTAAGTCACATGTCTGATTAAAAGCAGAGTTTCATAAAACTTTGGAGTCATCTGTTTTGTTTAGTGGTATACATCTGATTCTACTGTGAATAGAAATATACTGCTGTGGGAGACCGAGTGCTTGTTCTGTGCTGCTTTCCAGCAATGGTGCTGGTTATTTTACCTGAGTGATGCAGAGCTCAGCTGACTCGTAGGGGATGTAGATCTTAACATCTTGTGGCCTCTCAGTTTCTGCAGGCTGATCTGCATCACTGATAGCTGACAGCTGAGATTCTGATGAGCCTGCAAGAATAACATGCTGTAAATCACCATTCAGTTCAGAGCATACGTGCAAAATGATTGCCACCATCACTTTGTGCCTTTTTGTAATAAGGGTGCAAATCATATATGTAAGTAATGCTTAACTAATGCATGGCTTGTGATGATCTAATGCAGGATTTGTCATGAATTCCTGCTGAGTCACGATGACTTTATGTGATTATATCAACTGAGGAATGTTAATTTACAGTTACTTCATACATTAATTGATGGTTGATTGATTAATTGTACATTAGCTGGATTCCAGTTACATAAAAGTCCATTTCAGACCCATGCATTAGCTCCCCCTCTCTGAAAGCAGAACAGCACATATTCTCATTGAAACATGAAGCTTTTTTCCAGCACATTTGCCTGTAATTTGTCAGTTTGCACCTGCTAGATGATTTAGGTTTTAGTGCATCACTATCTACCATGCTTAAGTTCACTTTCAACAACAAATAATTATGATAATTACAACCGCATCAACTCATGTTCCACCCCCTAGGTTGTAAACGTGACATAAATCTCATTGGGTTATGTCTGTTTGCATCTGACAACAAGTTTTAGAGAGGATCCATGGTATTAAATTAACTGTATGTTCGTAGAATGCAGCTGATTTGGTCACATATCAAATAATGTGGAACTGAATGAACATTTCTTGATGATCTCTAAAATGTGTACTAATTGTATAAAGGCACAGTGACTTGATCATTTGTTAATCATGAGCAACAGGAATTCGTGACAAAGCCTGCACTGAAACATCATGAGTCGGCGTTAGTTAAGCATTACTTAAGTATATGATTTGTACCCTTATTATAAAGTTACTGTGATAGTCAAAAGTAGCAAGCTTTACTTCTCTGACCTCCACAGCTTTTATGTAACTGCAGTATCTTTCTCACCTCTCCTCCTCCCCTCATCATCGTTATTATCATCATCTGATATTCCTCTCCTCCAGCACCCCATGCTCCCCTCCACACACAAACACTTTGTGAGGATACTCATAGACATCAGGCATTCCCTAGCCCCTTACCCTGAACCTTAACCATCACAACTAAATGTCTAGCCCCAACCCTTACCCTAACCCAACCTAATTCTAACCTGAACCCCGAAAAAACTCTGAACCCTCAAACAGGCCTTTTAAAGAAGTGAAGACCAGCCAAACTGTGCACACTTTCCAAAAAATGTCTCACTCTGCAGGTCTTAAACTTAAATTGCACCTCACAAAGATATATGTCCAAGTACACCCACAGACACACTCCCACTCCTCCTCCAGCTTCATCATTTTACAGCACCTCGGTTGACTTCTTGTCCAGGGTGTTTTCTGTGGTTGCCAGCGATCCAGTGTCTGAACGCAGTCCATCTCTTCATCCACAGAGTTTTGTGATGAAAGACAGCTTTAACAATGAAGCAAATGTTGGGGGACAGTTGGAAACAACTTGCGCAGTGCAGTAAAAGGCATGGAAGAGAAGAGGAGAGTAACAGCAAGTATTGAAACATATTCTTCTATTGCCTAATTATGTTGCAATGTAGGACATGTGCTGAGTGATATTACTTTATTTTCAAATTTCACATGTAACTGAAGAGAACTTTTAAATAATCAATTACATAATCATAATGGTGTACAGATGAATGCCAGACGCTGGAGCTCATAAATCTGTTCAATCTGTTCTGTTTATATGTTTATAATGCATTTATCATTTATTTCACTTACATGGATGCAGTTTTGTGGGAAAATAAAACACATAAATCTCAGTTAAACCATTTACATTTTATTTATGATATTTAAAACACGTTTTACATATTTATGATGATATTGAGTGATTAGCGTGCAGTTTATCGTCTGTTTACATTTCTCAATATTGCGCTCAAAATGCTTAAATAATTGTTAATTTAATTTTCTGGTTAACTAAGTAGTTAGTTACTGTTTATTTTCATTTTCATATTAATCTATCAGTGTGACCATGTTTATCTAAAATATTGAGACATTCCCTCTGAATATTTCCACACTGTCGTCTCTTACATTCCCTTCCCACCCTCTCCCCTCTTTGTTTCCTCATACAGGAATGTGGGCGTGTCGTCATGCTGCTACTTTCTTCACAGAAACACCTTTTAGCAGAGAAACAGAAATTGTGTCAGCAATTACAGAGGAAGGTTGGTGAGATAAAAAAAACACTTTATGTTTATTTAACGTTATCTGTTTGGTTTGGTGAGGGGTTAAAGTGCAATGGTTAAAGGTTACTACAGTTAACTATTGTTTACACCTCTGTGATTGCGTGTGAGGGGCGAGGGTTGTCTAGTGGTCTGACCTGCTGTGTTGTCATCGTACTGGTCAAACGTGTTGTGAATTATTGGACATGGCCTCTCCTCCTTCAGCTCTGGTATGCTGCCCGGTAAATCCTCCAACACCTGCGCTGTGACAGGAACCCGTTCAGGCCGTGAGGACAACACAAGGTCTTCAGGGCAGGTCGACCTGTCCGTTGTCTCCCAGGCGTCTGAGAAAGAAATTAACAGGCAGATGGTGTGCGTGATGTAAAGAGGATATTTAGACATGCAGACAGACAGAGAAATGAGGGACAGGTATAACCTACCACATAAAAAGAGTACATTAAGATAAAACAGAGGATGGATGGATGTAGATTTAGATGACCACTTAAGATTCAGTGCTAAAAATAACTTGCAGCACGAGAACTTACATCTTTCAACCAACCAAAACATCTGGATAGAAGATGGTGGAGCTTACTTTGACATAATGCGTACTTGAGGCCAATTTTATATATCTCATACAAAACCGTAGACCTCTGCACACAAAACATTCTGCAATGCATTTCTGCAACAGCTAGAGTGACACCAGCTGTTTCGCTACTGGCAGCAAAGATGCAATAAAGTGTGCATTTGCTGGTCTGTTAGTATACTGCGTACTTCCAAGTGTGTTTCTAGTGGACCCTGCTGGCCTTCATGTCCAGATCTCCAGCCAGACCCTGCCAGGAACAGTGTGTTTGTTCTGATAAACCGACTGCTCTGCTGCTTCACAACGGATGCAGCCAAGCAGCTGAAATATTTAAACCTCGTCCAACTTCACCCGTCTGCCTGCAACACATTTATCACTCCGAACAGCTTCTTCTATACCATATCATTTGATACATGATGTAGATATTAACATCATGCAGATGAATAAGCCATTGGAACTTTAGGCGTTTACTTGATGTTTTACACTCACGTTGCTTGCCTGCAGGGGTCACAGAGTGCTGTCTCCCTACTTTCTTTCCCAGGAAGGTCAGTGAATAAGAACCATTCTCCGCTCCAGAGTTCACAAACATTGTGTATACAACTGAGTTGGCTGTTCTTGTTTTTGGTCTTTGTAGTTGAAAATATGCAACTGGATCGTCCACAATCTGCAGAGAAAGGAGGGTTAAGTTAATGTTAAAGCCACAAAGAGCCTCGAAAGATGAGATTTTTTAAATGTATATGCAATTTAAGATCTAAAAATATTTTGGTCTTCATTATGAACTCTCGTTCAACCCTCAAACTATTTGCAAATGTCAAATAGCTCACACAGCAGATTCACTCTGGAGTGTAATCCCTTTGTCAGCCTCTCCAAGCGACTATAAGCTACAAACTTCTCAAAAGGGAAAAAAGGAAATCCTTTTGCTTCAGTTTGTGTCAATTTCACTGTATAAGAACAAATCTCACATATCACTTGGCAGGAATTGGCACAATGCCAGTTCTTTCAGTTTCATCAGAAAACACACTGACATCCAAAAGAGTAGAAAACATGACAAAACAGAACACAAAGATTAAAGAAGGCCTGATGATAAAAAGTCTACCTGGCCTGAGAGCAGATCAGATCCCTTCAGTGCGATTCAGTGCAGTTTGAGTGCTGCTACTGACCAAGAACGCAAAGAATGCGTCGATCCTGATCTCTAAAGTAAACCGAACTCTCAACAGCCTTTAAATATTTAACCCGCAGAGATGGAGTTTCACCATGTACTGGCTTAAACGCCACAGAGTGTGCTGGTAAAAGGATGCCCCAAACTGTCCTCAGGTTTCCCATGTGTAAGATACAGATTGTAACCGGATGCTGTCTCCCATTCACAGACACACATGTAGTTCATACACACACTCACTTTATTCGGTCTCTCTTGTTTTTGTTTGTTTTCCTGGAGAATGCACACTTTCCTCACTTGATGGGGTTAAGGGAATAGGGCGGTGAACAATAATGCATTAAATCACGTACATCCAAGTGAAACTCAGTGAGGAGAATCAGGAAATTATCTTTATGCATTTTTGTTGGGATGAAGGGAACGTCAGATGATTGGGTTTATAGAAATTATATATTTGCCATGGAACGTAACTACATATTAAGTTAAATACAGATTTGGATTACTTATACTTTATTTTAGTATTTTCATCTACTGACACTTTATACTTATTGTGTGTATGTATGTATGTATGTATGTATGTATGTATGTATGTATGTATGTATATATATATGTATATATATATACATATGTATGTATGTATGTATGTGTATATATATATATATATATGTATATGTATGTATGACATACATATTATGTATGTCATACATAATACAATACATTGTTATACATTTAACCAGTGCTACCAGTCTTTTAGATTTGTGACCCCTTACAATAAAATAACAGCATTGGAAACTATTGTCATATTTCAGAGTTGTTGGCTGAGTAAAAACTGAAAACAGATTTGTGCATCAAAACATATTTGTATTCTACACTATTGTATTGGTACTTTTACTAAAAAAGTAATTGTGTAATAAAATCAATGCATTGCTTGCTGCTGTTAATTAAAGGTATTGTACTCTCTCATCCTGTTGCTTGTGGTCTAGCCATTTGATATGGATTTATGTTATTATTTAGATTGAGTGACTCATGTAGAGCATTTGGACCACAACTCGAGGATCTGTTTAACACGCCTTACTTAGAGTTATATCCACCCATGATACTTTCTTTACCCACAATCCAAACTCTGCCCTGATCACATTCCACTGTAGATGGACATAGTGTCACTTTGTCAAATATGTCAACTTCAACATAACAAAATAGTACCAATCAATAGACATGTACTGATCCCAACAGAAAAAGGATGCATTTCAGCACAGAGAGGAGTTTTTTATTGATGTCATCAAGGGCCTGTGAAGTCTTGATTATTTAGCCTCTCCCATATAGTGTAATGATAAATGACTGGGCTCAATTGATGCAGTCATCAGGTAGACGTGTCATTATCCTGGCTGGTAATCTCAGGAGCATGAACGCATTACCTTCTGCTGAGGCATGTAGGCAGCGGGTAGCGTCAGGCCCTGGCTGTGCTGCCATGATAACATACCACACCTTAACTAAACTCATTACCTTATTGAACCAAAGGTAGACTCTTCTTGGGAAATATTAAGGTGGTCTTTGCTCAGTCACTCCTGCAGGTCGAGCTGATCTGTACAGGGATATAGGTCAACAGGCAAACACTTTTGCAAGAGGAGAGATAAGAGCAGCCATTATGTCCTCTGGCAAATGAAACAGCAATAACATCAAACCTTTCCTCATAGGGACACTCTGGATTACAGCAGGGAAGACATAATGTGTGGAGCCAGTGCATGTGTGTCCATATAGAGCCCCGAACATCACACAAATAAAGTGTTATGCTACTGGCCTTCCATCGTTCACATCAATAGAAGCAAATGGGCCACTAGGTAACTTTACTGAGTGTCTCAAATGTAAAAAAAAACGATAATAGTAAACATGTCAAATCAAACATTGTAATAGGCAGAAATTCCTGAATAGCAATATATTAGGGATATTGCATAGTAACACCATTACATACGCACAAGAAAACAGAGTGACTTTTGAAAATCTGCTGGAGAAACTCCTCTACGCGCCCTGATGTGGCAAACAGCGGTTCAATCCAATGGCAGCTGTGGAGGGGAGTATGGGCTGCACCCGTTACGAGGTGGGGTTTATAGTGGGTATAAATAAACTCTCTCTCTGTCGCTACAACGCCCCTGGAACTTCAGTCAGACAAACTTCTTCTCTCTAAGGACACACGGTAAGACATTTTCCTTCGATATAAATCGAAAAACTGTCCTCCAGCTGTTAGTTTGAGAGTTTGCTGCATTTTGGTACGAGATGTGATGCCTTTAAATTCCCTCTCCTTCAAAATATTGATGCGACCTACGAGGGTGTGGTCGGGAAAACGGAAGCGATAATTTTCGGATTTACGCATTTAACGCAAGAAGTGTTAATCTAATAATTATGAAGCAGACTTGTCAATCTATATCAATATTACAGCAAATCTATCTCAATATAATATGTAATGTAATGTATCAGAGTTTAGCGTTGGCGTGGCCAGACACTGACATTCTCCACATGCTTGTCATTATAGAAAACCACATAACATAAACCTACAGTAAATATGCAGAGCCTTGTTCTCTCCGGGAGTGGATGAAGGAAAAACAAACATGAATTATTTCTGCTAGCAAGTTTAATAGATAAGAACTTTACTAGTAAAACCAATAAAAGAGTAATACTTTTTTCTTTGAATACTATCTACAATATGATCAGTGGACTTTGTTAACATATTTACAAATATTTTCTTCTCTCCCTACAGACAGACTCCAGTAGTCCCACCATGTCTTTCATCGAAGCCTTCATGCAGCAGACGGTCTATATGGGCATGCCCGATGACTCAGTACGTAATTCTGTGGTTCTGTTCCAGTTGCGCAGGCCAACAACCCTTTTTTTCATCTTCCTGTGGTGGTGGAAAATTTTTGTCAGGCAGTTTAGAGCAAAAGAGAGAGAGAGAGAGAGAGAGAGAGAGAGAGAGAGAGCGCGAGAGCCAGCGCGAGAGCGAGAGAGAGAGAGAAGTGTGGAGTGTAGCTACGAAAGGGAAAAGAAGGAGTGAGTGGGAAGTTTAGAGGTGGAAGAAGGGAAGGAAAAAGAAAAGGAGTGGAGCAGAAAGATAAGCTGTGGTCTGGTATTAAAGTGAAAGGGAGCTTGGACTGTAAAGATTATATGCAATGAGAAAGATGACCATCCTTGAAAGAGTGTGACTCATTGTTCCAGGAATCTGCACCCCTCCCTTTAGAAACTCTGCAAACAGAACGGAATTCTGCTTCTGCTTTCCCTGGCTTCTTAAAGTGTACTTCGGGGAAGTTGCAGAAGGTCATCCTGCATGATTTTGTCTGTGGTCTCAAAATATTTTGGTTGTTATTCAGTTCAATCCAGTGGGGGTGTTCACAGGCATTTCAAGGGGCCCATCATGGTCTTTGGTGGCATGGATATGTAGGGGCTGAGGCTATACAGCAAGTGCCCACAGGGGTTATAAAACCTGTCAAAATGATCTTCTTTTATATCTTTTGTATGTCTTATGTGGAGGATAGATGCAGCAAGGGGAGAAAAAGCTGTGAATTTACCTTTTTTAAAGGGCACCTTTGCAACAAAGGAATTTGAAAAATCCATGTTTGTAAACGACCTCATGCACACCACTGGGAAGTAGAACTCAAACACAATACTCCGCGTTGTGTCTCTCAGGTCCTCAAGAAAGAGGGAACTGTGACTGCAGCACCCAATTTCAGCTCCAATGGTGATGCAGCAATCTTGGAAAAGGCCATCAAGGCAAAAGGTGAATTTAATGTGCACGCAGGGAAGCTTTGGAGCGTGTGTTAACATGTCTAGGTTTTGGAAAATGTGTCTGTGCTAGAAGTATGACATGCTGGCCTCTGCTGTAAGAACTTTACCACCCTCTGCTGGCCATCATACACCATTACTACTCAGTGTCATGTCTGTTGTAGAAATGTTTTCAATTAGTGCAAACTTAAGTCTCAACCTACTTGTATAGCTGTGTCTGTCATACAGATGCAGAATAATATAAATGGTGATTTTACTTAACAACATATTCTTTGTGCAGGTGTGGATGAGAACACCATAATTGAAATGCTGGTGAAAAGGAGCAACGAGCAGAGACAGCAGATCAAAGAAGCGTACCAGAAAGCCAGCGGCAAGGTAAATCAAACTAAAGACTCTTACAACAAGAAAGTATGTCGTTCCGAAGTACACACACAGTTCCACACACACACATCATCACATGCTCTCAAACACTGTTTTGCTCATCGGTTGTCCGATAGCCTCTGGAGTCAGCACTGAAGAGTGCTCTGAAGGGAGATCTAGAGGAAGTGGTGTTGGCTCTCCTGAAAACACCGGCCCAGTACGATGCCCAC